>JAQGBW010006074.1:0-11068 GCA_034698625.1 Julus scanicus
CTGGTGCCACTGCAACTCCCCCAAGTCTGGTGCCACTGCAACTCCCCCAAGTCTGGTGCCACTGCAACTCCCCCAAGCCTGGTGCCACTGCAACTCCCCCAAGTCTGGTGCCACTGCAACTCCTCCAAGTTTGGTTCCACTGCAACTCCCCCAAGTCTGGTGCCACTGCATCTATCCCACGTCTGGTGCCACTGCATCTATCCCACGTCTGGTGCCACTGCTTCTATCCCACGTCTGGTGCCACTGCATCTTCCCCAAGTCTGGTGCCCCTGCATCTTTCCCAAGTCTGGTACCACTGCATCTCCCCCAAGTCTGGTACCATTGCATCTCCCCCACGTCTGGTGCCATTGCATCTCCCCCACGTCTGGTGCCATTGCATCTCCCTCACGTCTGGTGCCATTGCATCTTTCCCAAGTCTGGTGGCATTGCATCTCCCCCACGTCTGGTGGCATTGCATCTCCCCCACGTCTGGTGCCATTGCATCTCCCCCACGTCTGGTGCCATTGCATCTCCCCCACGTCTGGTGACATTGCATCTCCCCCACGTCTG
This sequence comes from Julus scanicus, assembly GCA_034698625.1. Lineage (NCBI taxonomy): Eukaryota > Metazoa > Arthropoda > Diplopoda > Julida > Julidae > Julus > Julus scanicus. The sequence goes on from JAQGBW010006074.1 coordinate 550, forward strand.
GTGACATTGCATCTCCCCCACGTCTGGTGCCATTGCATCTCCCCCACGTCTGGTGGCATTGCATCTCCCCCACGTCTGGTGCCATTGCATCTTCCCCACGTCTGATGCCACTGCTTCTATCCCATGTCTGGTGCCACTGCATCTCCCCCAAGTCCGATTCCACTGCAACTCCCCCAAGTCTGGTGCCACTGCAACTCCCCCAAGTCTGGTGCCACTGCAATTCCCCCAAGTCTGGTGCCACTGCAATTCCCCCAAGTCTGGTGCCATTGCATCTCCCCCACGTCTGGTGGCATTGCATCTCCCCCACGTCTGGTGCCATTGCATCTCCCCACGTCTGGTGCCATTGCATCTCCCCCACGTCTGGTGCCATTGCATCTCCCCCACTTCTGGTGCCATTGCATCTTTCCCAAGTCTGGTGCCATTGCATCTCCCCCACGTCTGGTGCCATCGAATCTCTCCCAAGTCTGTCTTGTTTGTACATTAATTATTGAGAATACTTTGGGTTGACTGCCAGCCGGTTATTATTGAATATCCAATGTTATTGAATTTTCCAAACTAACCCCAGTTTTGCAATTAATAAATTTGGCAGTAAACACCGCCTAGTTGACACCTAGTTGGCAATGGCTTTACGACCACATTGCAACCTGCCAAAGATATCGCTAATTGACCGTCGACCTTTTTGTTTCTCATCGCTTTTACTTTTTTATTGTTTTAAATTTTATTGTCTGTTTTTTCTTCTTCTTCTACACTTTCGTAACCTCGTCGTAAATCCCAATCAGAAAGTTTGTTGCAATTTCTACGTTAGCCGAAATCTTAACCAGTTAGCAATTCGCAATTAATTAGCACGAAAGTACAAATAGCACATTCAAATGGTCCAAACCTCATTTCAGTAATTCACATTAGATTTGAAATTTCCTTAGTTTCTTAAAATCTATAAGTTGCTTAATACAGACCTGAAATTTCTCTCAAAATCACGTGGAATATAGATACAAATTCTTACAGAAAAACGGTATCATCTGTTTGACTACAATTGATGTAATTTGATACTTTTCATCTCATGCCACACCAGCTAAAAAATACTTCATTACAAACACATAATATACAAGTAATAACAACATGTACAATATAGTAATAAATAAATATGATATTGATAATATCAAAAAACGCGGAACGAATGGGTGACGTCATATGTCATAAATAGCTATTAGATTCGCTTTTTTATGATTATATTTGTTACTTTATGTTCAGACATATTCAGAAATTGATTTTTGTACACGCCTAGCACGACAGTACTATAGATCGGGATTTATAGAACATTTTCCAAGGTCCTACACGAGCAAAGTTATTGCAAAGTATTTTAAATTTAAGTTTAAAGTTCTCACAAAAATCGTCAAAATCACAAAATCTGTCAAAGTCGTGCATCACGTTTTTGGGAACCTTCGAAATTCTTAAATTTTTCATATTTTCCAGAAATTCCTCAACTTTTCAAAACAATAAATCGAAATTAGCACAACGAGAGAATCGATTTCCAAACCAAATAAAAAACAGGTCGAATACTTAACCTAATTAAGAAAATAAGAACGATTTATTGTAATTTCAATAAAACTTTCTTCACAAAAAAGGACATTCTTTTTCACTCATTTTCTATTTTTTAAGTCATTTTCTATACCTGCTTGGATGAGTTTTCTTATTCTTAAGTAGATTTTTTTTAACTATTTCGATCATTCGTCTGGCTCTTCCCTCGCTTCGTCCTACTTCAGGACACTGACCTAACTCTTAATTTAGGACAAGCATTCGATCTTGACCAACATTTCACATAACTAGAAAAAAAATCGATTAGAAAATCCTTTTAACTTTCTCACGAAAAAAAAGACAATACAATTAATTGACGTAATTAAACCGCTTAGAATCAATTTTGGTCATTTCCATTTTTTGTCCAAATTGTAAGGTCTATGTAAAGCCATTTCATACCTTTTTTTAAAATCACCAAGTGTTTGGTCATTTATCAGCATTTGTAAGCAAAAAAAAAGATCATTTTTGAGAAAACCATTCCACGATTGCCATGGGCATGGTAACAACGTTCCATTTTAAAAATTACGTCCTATTGTTACATCTGATTGTCTACGATTTCATGGTGTCGGCATTCGATTTCACAATTGCCATGGTAACCTTGTTCCATGTGCTAATTCTACTTTGCATTCCCATGACAACGACGTGGCATTTTATGGTTTCTATGGTTACCAAATTCCATTGGCACAACACCGATGTTCTATGGGTATGGCATTCCATATTAAAATTGCCATATTGCTACTCCTGATTATCTATGATTGCTATGGCAACGACGTTCCATTCTATGATTGCTATGGCAACGACGTTCCATTTTATGATTGCTATGGCAACCACGTTCCATTCTATGATTGCTATGGCAACGACGTTCCATTCTATGATTGCTTTGGCAACGACGTTCCATTTTATGATTGCTATGGTAACCACGTTCCATTCTATGATTGCTATGGCAACCACGTTCCATTCTATGATTTCTATGGTAACCACGTTCCATTCTATGATTGCTATGGCAACGACATTCCATTCCATGATTGCAACAGTGTTCAATTCCCAGATTACCATGGCAATCTATAGTCTTATTTAATTTCCAATCCACGTTTCCCATGGTAGCAACGTTCCAATCCACGGTTGCCATAGCAAAAGTGTTCCAAAGTCCAATACCATTTCTGCTCATATCGACATATATAGTAACCACGTTCCATTCTACGCTTTCAAACTGCATTCCAAGGTGTCGTTTTCATCTACAATTGCATAATGGTGTTTCATGGTCTCGTTCCACTTCTGCATTTCCATGGCAACGAAGTTCTATTCAACGATTGCTATGATTAACAAATTCCATTCCACGACTGTCATGGTCTCGCATTTGCATAATTATGTCAATGGGAAGGGTTAATAAGGCGACCAAAAACCACAACAATTTTTTTAAGTCCCACATGGTCGCCTTATGGGAACGAAAAGGGTTCAATAAGGCGACCATGTGGATCTTAAAAAAATTGTGTTTTTTTATTTTGTCGTCCACATGGTTAGGTAAGGTTAGGTAAGGTTAGGTAAAGTAAATTAAGTCTTCATAATATAACCGTTTAAATGTTGTTACACGAGGAAGAAAAAACCAAAAAAATTTGAAAGTCCCACATGGTCACCTTATTGAACCCTTTTCGTTCCCGTAAGGCGACCATGTGGGACTTCGAAAATTTTTGGTTTTTGGTCGTCTTAAATGAACTCTTGCCACCATGGTTACCACGTTCCATTCTACTATTTCCACAGTTTCATTCTATGCATACGGTCACCATGGTTACGGCGTTCCATTCCGGACATTGAATGATATGGCGCGCCTCTATTTTGGTTTTATATAAAAAAGTTTGATTACTTTTTTGTCGGGTCGTCGCTATTTTCAGTAGGGTTTTTTGGACGCTTCAGGGCGGGTTTAGATATTTCAAAACCGTTTCCTCACCGCAACCACACAAAACAGTCATATTAAGATAAAATAAAAGAAACAGGTGCGTTTACAGTAAACATTACAACACGCTAAAACAACTAACAACTACCTGCTCATTGCTCAGTCATGCAAAAGTAACCCTCACCATCCGCCAAAGGGCGATCTGATGGTTCAGCTTACCTGTTTCTCCTCGATTCCAAAGTGTTTTAATCCTTTTTTTTTTCCTCCAAAATTGTCGAAGCCACGTCAGGAGGTGCTACGAGTTTAGCACTAACAAAATAGGTAACACAAGAAGCGAAAACAACGCGGAAGGTCCGATGATGTGGTCATCCATTGGTAAAGGTAACTATTAAAGATGCTTCACAGAAACCTTTACGATCTTGAAAATACCTTCTTCCTGAATCCTCAGCCGGAGACACAGTTCAAAAACCGTGCTCGAAACCGATAAGATATTGCGCAAACACGGAGAGAGAGGAAAACGCGAAACATACACCACGAAGACACGATAACGAATGAAATTGGACTTGAACACGCGTAGAATGCTGGCCGCTAGGGAAAGCCGTACAACGACGGCGCTCTGGCTACAGAACGCGAGTACTTACTTGGCCACCATCTTGAATTGGGACTACGGAGTCTTGCATGGGCTTGCCAACATTTTCGCGTGATGTCCATGGAATGAGGGCTTTCCAACTTTAATTTTAATTTCGAATTTAAAACTGAAAAAGAATTTGAACTTGAGTGTGAACTGAAAGTTAGTACACAGAATTTGGGTTTGAAAAAATGTTTATATTTCACCAGGATAACGACCCTAAGCACACAAGCACCCTTAGCTTCTCCACAGAGTCCCAAATTGAACCCAAACAAAAATCTTCTCAAAATTTTGAATTTAAATATTTAAAAAATTTAAATTACGGTCCGAGGAAAGCCTGAATACTTTTTTTGCTACAGAAATCGCAGAAAATTTCAAAAGAAACCACGATAAACCTATTGGAGTCCATTACCAAACGTCCATATTATGGACTTCAAACAAAGTATTAAATGAATAATTTGTGGCAAAATGTATAATATAATTTTGCCAATACCTTGTTGAGTAATGTTTTTAGCATTTTATACAAAATGTAAATTCCAATTTTTACTTAAACCAATTTTTGTAGAGTTAATTCGTAAAGAAAAACAGGTATCAATTTAAATTCTCAAATTCAAGTTTGGTACCTTATAGGGTCAAACTGGAAACAAGATTTTTTACTGGATCACGCTTCTTGTTCTGTTGATATTTCTCTCAAATTTTCATGAAATGGTAGACGTCTAACAAAGAAGTTAGTTTATGACATAGTACTGGAATAAGAGAAGTTTTTTTGCTTTCAGTTTAGTACCAAAGTGTTACACCTTGTTCGTTTTCTTGTGATTTTTTCCTCTACTATTCATCGGTGAATCTGGAATGGAAACAAGATTCTGAAATCCTTGAGTCTAAACGTCCTTCATTTCCGTTTCTTTTTCTTTTCTTTTATAATTTAGAATCTCCAAGGTTCAATGTTAACTTTGCGACAATACGCAATTATCCTTCCTTTACATGAGTAAGAAATGACCTAAAAACGAAAGTTAGTTCACTGGCTTTTGCATTACGTGTTGTAACGGTTAGGTTTGAACTGGCTTCGTTGGAATCACTTTAAACGGTTGGGATTTCCCCACAAAAAAAAGCTTTTGAACAGACGTCTGTTCAAAAGCTTTTTTTTAGTGTCCAACACTGCTATCAAGTACTTGATAGCAGTGTTGGACAGTAATTGAGTACATTGAATAAATTTGAGTATTGAATAAAAAAGTACAGAGTTCAAAGAGTAATTCAATACAAAATGTAAAAAGTAATTGAATTCAAATGTACTCAAAGCGTATGAGTGCAATGCACTCGATTACAAAAATGTACTCACAATAGATGATTACAATGAGTACCGAAATCGAGCATGAATACAAATACATAAATAAGTAATTGAGTCACATTTAAGTAATTCGAGAATGAGTAACTTGAAATGAAAGTCTGTCTAAAGTTCCCTAAATAATGCTTTTGCAATCTGTCATACTCGTAATCAGTACCCTTGAGTACAATTTACCCAAGTCTGGTTACAATACTATTCATACTAATATAGTATGTATGTACATAGTATGATTCCACAGGTACTCGTAATAAAAATTTCTGCACATGAATACATATTGCCAAAATTTGATTACGCAATTCACATGACTACTGATTACATGTGTACTCTACTTTATACTATAGAGTATGATGAGTCCACTGCAATCGTAATCAGTAGGTACACCTACTCATGAGCAAAATTTTCCCAACTTTGCTTGGTAGGGATGTCTTTAAAGAGTTCGGAAGGCAGATTCAGAAATTAACAATGTTAATATTTGTTTATTAAGTGGTTTTTTTTTTTTTGGAATTTCATTAGTCCAGGGGCACTTCTTTGATAACGTCTCCTCGTTCCACTAGCCTTCGAAGGCCATTTGTTGGACACGAAATTAAAACGATGACGTAAGACTTAAGCAACTTTTGAATGGGACCTTGAAGTGTTTCATGCTCTCAAAAACAGCAACAATAATAAAAGTAGAAGAAAAAAACAAAAAAAACTTACAGTTTTATCTTACGTAATTGATAATTGTTTTTATTCATAATGACCCTAGTTGAAATCGGACAGATCAAGAGTGAGGACTGGAAGGCGTGGCCTTTTCTACAGAGCCGATAAGATCAACCTGGAACACCATTACATGTATATATGTAGACACAAAAAAAAACCAATCTGAGATAATGATCCTCCTGAAAACACTAGAAAATAACGCTAAATGGTATTACTAATTAATTAGCAATACTAATTAAAAGTAAGTTTTAAGTCAATAAGACCACCTGACACGATGCGTCAGAAATATACTATACATAAGTGTTCTGCTTGAAAACAATGGAAATAACCACTAATTAATAATACTAAACGAATTCGAAGTAACACTAATTAAAACATGCTTCTATGCTATCTGTGGACAGAAATGTAACACCATATAATTCCATTCAACATGGTGTCAATATGAGAAATTCCATTTGTTGTAGGAATAATTCAATGCACCCAAATTTATTTTCAAAGTATGAATTACTTTTAACACGATCTACTTTTGTGAAATGATAGCACTTTGGAGGTTTAACTTCCCCTTAACGCAAGTCGTGTTAAGGGGAACAGAGAAACCCCTGTTCCATTTACCGAGTAACCTACTTGTGCACCTTAAATTGCGGCACACTCTACTGCCCTTGGCCAGGGGACACCTCCAAAAAAGGGGCAAATCAGGGGTACAACAACAAAGTTAACAAGAAAGTTATAGACACTTACAAACTGTAAAAACTTCCTTTATTTTAAAAAATGGAGAAATTTTGATTAAATTCCAAAGAAGTTATGAATAAAATCCAATATTTGGTTTTAAATTTAAGGAAATTTCGATTCTAATCTGGAGAACTTTCGATTTAAATTTACGTACGATTTTATTCAAATGTGTAGGTTTGCAAAAAAATTGTATTGGCATTTTCATTTGGTTATATTCAAATTTGGATAAGAAATTGAAACAAAAATTGATTCAAATTTTGCAGAAAGTTATATTGAAATTTGCGCTCATTATTATTTAAACATTTACTGTTTCCTTGAATTATTCATTAGGTAAAAGGTTTAAAAAGTTACAACAAAAAAGGTGTGGCTAGGATTAAGGTTTAACTTATTTGGTTAAGTATTTAGCATCAAAGAAATTCCAGTAGACTTAAAATGCAAAATTATTGTTTACTATTTAAAAATATGGGAAATTACCAATAAAATTCCTAGTAAGGAGAAGGTTAAATGTTTTAGAATGAATATTCAAATTCCAAATCTTAGAATGCCATAGAAATGCAATTGTTCCGAAATGGGCGCAATTATTAAAAACAATTATAAATTACAAATAAGCTAAACATTAATTAAATATTCACATCAAAACAATGCAGATAAACGATAACATTTTGCGATTTGTGGAATTTTGAATATTTTCAGGTTTTCCATTTCATTATAAATAGAACTCAACGATTCTCAAACTCGTAGTACATCTGTGGAAGCCGATTCGAACACCTGAGGTACAGTATTCCGTTAACAGATCTCCAATTAACTAATTTAACTAATAATCTTGAAAAAAAAAATGCTTTTCTTTTCTTCTTTCCCGAACACGGTCAAACTGACTACATTAGATTTTCCGAATGTAGTACATTTATGTATTAACTTAGTTAATTAGACTTGGTAATTAGGCTGAAATTAGGAGAATAAGCTGCAATTTTTGGCAGTTTAGGCAAAAATTTACTATACATTTTGGAAACTCAATATAGTTTGTTCACGAATTAGCGAACGAAAATTTCAATTTTTGAATTTTCAGTAAAAAGTTGATCTACACAGGACTCCTTTCCAAGTTCGATTATCCGAAATCGACAATTTCCCCGTTGAATTTATATAAAGTTTAAAACTAAAACTAGAAAAAAATGAAACTACTAAAAGTTTAAAATTTCGCGGAAATATAGAAGAAAAAAAAGTGATAAATAAGTTCATAGTTTCGATACTAGATGCCGCTAGCTATCGAAGGCTGCACTATAGATAATGCATATTAAAATGCCGCAACGCTGCTGAATGAAATCGATCGCTGCAGGTAAGAAGGAATTTTGTCGAAATTTCAAATTAAAAAACTCTTTAAAATCTCCGAAATACACGGCGATTTTTGGAAAAGGCTTTTCATAAGCGATTTTCGGCGAAACCGAAAAGAAATGACCTGCATGCTTTGAATGAAACTAGCTTGGGTCGCCCTAGGCTAGGGCACGAATTTTTTTTCTTATTCCTGGTCAGTGTTCCGCATTTCCGAACGAACGTTTCGAGCAATTATAAAACAAATCCTGCATGAGTGCGACTTAATTCGGTGAAACTTGAACTTGAAATTGCACGGCTTTACTATTTAAAAATTTTCAATTAAAGTCCAAAAACCCGTGACTCGGAATTGATGCCAGTTTGAAGCATGGTGACGCCATCTTGAAACTCTCGAGGCGCGTTATTTTTAATGACCTTTATGCATAATTTTTACGTTCAACGATTACAGATTGAGTGAATTTTCTAAAAATACAGTTGTTATAATTTAAATTCCCGTATAATTCTAATTAACGTGCATTGCGTGTTTGAAGGCTATCAACGACATCTTGAAACGCTGAGTCGTTGACATTCGATATACTATTCTTATATCTGCTAATTAATTTCGCGGATTTTACTTTAATTCTATTCTGAATAATTTATTATTACGAATGAAATGTATATGTATCCCATAACTATGTACACATTCGAATTTAGTAAAGTTTTAATAATATCGTCGCCATATTGAAGCGCTCAAGCAGCGTAAATGCTAATGAGTAATGATTAGTTTATTCCATTTGTAAAGTTCTAAACAACGAGTTGTGAATTCTAAAAAAAAAAAAATTAAAGTTATTGGGAATTAAATTCTTGTGTGTTAAATAAATAATAGAATTGTATATAGCTTATAGAATGAAACTTGTATAAAAAAACATCTAATTAAAAATCGAACGACGCCATATTGAGACTTAACAGAACAAGATTTTTCCTATGATGATGGATAGTTCTAAATACATTACTTAAATATTTAAAATGGCAACCATGTGTTTAAATCAAAAATGCCGTAAAACCCAATGGGAAGAGTTAATTTTAAGCATTAGTGTAATTTACAAAGGTTTCGTAAGCTTTTAAAAGCTGCACTAAAAATAATGAACTAAATTTTTGAAACCAAAACTTATTCTTATGATTTTTTTTTCTGCGTGAAACCTAGTTTTTCTTCTAGCTTTAAAAAAAATTGGCCTTCTCTACGTCAGCTCTTCGCCATTATTTTAAGACAAAACAACGAGGAAACTGGGACGAGTAAAGTTAATACAAACATTGTTAAAATATACTTTAAAATAAAAGTATAAAATCGAAAATAGAAGCATAGAAGTTATCGAAAGCCAACTTCTATGCTTCTATTCTCGATAAACGTTTAAACATAATTTTGAGAACAATTCTCAAGTTTTGTGAGAAATTTGTAAAACTTGTAAAAATTCGTCTTTGGGTCCTAATTTTTTTAAAACTTTAAATTGAGAAATCTACAATTAGTGTTAGTTCTCCTAAACTTTTCTAAGAGTTATTCTGGAGAGTTTTTGGAGATAAGAAATATCACACTTGTAAGCAATGTTTATTGAAATATTAAGCCTCGAGTTGTGTTTGATATAGGTGAGTGATACGCATTGCGAAACTGTTTTTAAGGTGTAATATTTCGGAAATATTTAATACGTAGGCATAATATTGCAGAAACTCTATACCTAAATGCCGGAACTAGGCAACAAATGATACAACATTTAATCGAGCCTCATTTTTGCATAACTTGGGTAGGTTTGACGAAGGTAAGCAGTTTACCTCTGCATATATAGTTAAGATTATTCTCGGGACTTTGAGAGGAAACTCTTAAGTTGGGGCCTCTGCTAGATCGACCACGAGTCCCAGCTTCCAAAAACCAATGGACAAATTCCAAATTCCTGTCTTTCTTAACAACTGTGGCAGAATCTAAATATATCTTTTTCGCCGCATTGGAATTCTATTCTTCGCAGGAGAGGAAAAAAAACCGAAAATATTTATGGAAATGAAGTTGACGAGACGCCAGTTGCAGCCAGGCGCAGGGTCATAGCCGAGGTCCGATCCTTGATAGATCTGGATTTATATCTGATATTTAGGTAGTGTAAGATCGGGTATGGACAAGGGGATCTCTGGGGGGGGGATGGGGGAATATATATATATATATATATATATATATATGCATAGTTTAGGGCCTATACCTACAATTCGTGTATAAAATGGAAAGTATTGAAATGTTGGGTACTTACGTATTATCCTAGACTACCTCAACCGATGGCTCCCATTCTAACCTAACCTAAGCTAACCCAACCTA
>JAQGBW010006075.1:0-11066 GCA_034698625.1 Julus scanicus
ATTAAAAGAATGTATCGAGTCGGTAGGACGAAGGTCAAATTATAAATGCGCCAATTTGGCAGTAAGGTCTCACACAAGTGTTCACTCGCCAGAAATTCATTCAAAACAATGGTTGACCTGGTGGAAAATCTATATACTATGTGATTCCTGGCCATATACAAGATTTCGAATTCTAAGAATAACCCATTTACTGTTATTATTGTTCAATACCGTCTTTATAATGACAATACATGGCTATTCAGAGGGTAAATAGGGTGCACATATACACGAGTATATGAGCATGAAACAGTTAAGCATGTACAGTGGAACCTCGATTTACGAACGTCTCTGTTTACGAAACATTTGTTGTTTTGCTTTACGAACGTCTCTGTTTACAAACAACATTTGTTGTTTCGCTTTACGAACGACGCTTCAGTTTACGAACACATTTCTCTGGATCACCAATCAAAGGTCTCGATTTTTGTTTTGCTAGTTCCAGCAGAACATCTTTGTTACAGATAAGTTTTACTAAATGCAAGAAACATCTAAAATGTTAGAATTTCCAAGGATTTAAATTAAAACCTGTATTAGTTTCAAGGATATATATATATATATATATCCTACATTGCAAATATGGCAAAAGTTCGTCTCTTGCTTTATTCACGCCAATTGCAGATGCAATGGATGATAATCCATTGATGACGTCGATTTGAGACTTAAATCATAATTTATTTTAATTAACAACAGAATAGAGTATAATAATACAAATTTTTCGAATGGAAACAATGTTTGCTAAAGCAGATTTCTTAAACAGAATCTGCAAAATGTACTTGATTCAGAGCAACGTCAGCATGACTACACCACATGGGTGCCTTTATTTACTATAATGTTAAAAATCATGGATGTGTATTAAACTGTTTTCTTCTAATATTATTGTTATATTTATTTTCTTTCTGTATTATTTTCACACATAGTCACAACATGTTAAAAAAATTCTAGAAAAAAAGAACGCATTATTTGATTTACATTAATTGCAATGGGTAAAATTGATTCGGATTACGAACTTTTCGGATTATACGAACATGGTCAAGGAACGGATTAAGTTCGTAACCCGAAGTTCCACTGTCCACTGTTCTAGTCATCTAAAACTGAAGAAATATGCAGTTTTAGCGAAGTGGCTGTGTAATTTTCTGAAGCCAATTCTATCAAATCTACTGTACTATTGTTATGCTTGAAAAATTGTTGTGGAATATCTTATTTTACATCACTAATGGGGTAAAATGAGACGCTTTAAGAGTTAGGCAAAATTATGCAAAAAATTATAATAACCTGTATCTATCATTGTTAAATGGAAAAACGTAACGAATTGCAACTGAAATATGATAAAATGATATTATTATGCTTAAAACAAGTTACTTCACAGTTATTTGTATCTTTCACGCATAAAGAAATTTGTACGACTCATTTTCGTTCATTTAGCTATGTCAGATATGCAATGTAATAATTATTGAAATTATCACCAATTAAAAAATTGTCAATGCAAAGTTAAGTGAATGTGTCTCACATTGCCCCAAATCAGTTGTCTAAGTTTACCCCACATGGAGATTGCCAATAGAAACTGAAATTGCATCAAATGCAATTATACATTCAACTAAGACGATATGTAAAAATAACAATAATTTTTCTAAGAAAGTCATTTTATGACACATTAACAAACTTCAGTTGCACAAAGGTATTGTACACTATCTGATTGCCACATAGGTTGTTATACAATAGCTAGTAAAGGCATTTTAGATTAAATATCTCAAACTAATATCCACAGTATAACTATATTTATTAATGTCACCGTCTGACCTTACCCCATGTCTCAATTCTTTCCATAGTTTCCCTTATTGTAGATTTTCCACAGAAATCCAGTCAATCTCTTCGCTGAATATTTAGCGGAATTGCTAGTTTCCAGAGAGTAAAAAACAAGTTTGCTTTCTTGGAAACGTCTTTCTAAGATAAAAATAGGATGGATGAGTGTTATTAGCATTTTCAAACGCCATATCCTCGGGATATACCCACGCCAAACGTCAAATAAGAAGCACTACTCACCTAAAACAAATGACATTTATTGGGCTTTTTATCTTATTTTGTTTAAATAAGAAAACAAAATGCAATGCAGAAAATGCCAAAAGACGATTGTTGCCAGGGTTTAGAATAAAAAGAGAAAGCATATTTTAAACGGGGATCAATTTGGATGCGGAAGAGATTTTGCATTAAAGCACTTAAAAAATTAAATAAAACAAGGGAAAAGAATGTTTGAAAAACTCAACTAAATTGCACTCGCTAAATTATTGAACGACAAAGTGGCAGCGCCCTCTTCAGGTCGAACTAGAATTATTATCCTTCAAGGCATTTAAAAAAATGATTATGCCGCCATCACGTGACCATGTAGAAAGGAGGAAGTGCATAAGGTACGCGGGTGGAAAAACCAACTGTGGGCCATAAATGGGCATGTATAACTCGACCATAATTTGAACACATCTGGCCATGCGTACAAGTCCCACATATATATTTTTTCTATTCAACTCAGTACCCTACAGTCAGCAAATAAATGTCATATGTTAGCTGGGTCGTACCCAATTATTTCAGGAGAATGCTCCTACGTCAGTAGCGACTTGGACATCATTGTTAAATTGTATTTGTATTAAATCTGGACTTTTCGCCAGGACATGTATGACCAGGGACATGTCCCAAGGTAGAGAGTGGAGCATTTCTGTCACACTCGCGGAATGTTGGTAACTTCCCTTAATAAATCTGGCTACCCGATGGACCATCTTTATTTCCTGAATATGAACCATCATGGGAGGGTTTCAAATAGAAGCTCAATATTCCAACATAGGGCGAACCAGAATTATATTTTCAAGTTATGGCCATTTAAAACAGTTTATGATCTTACCCACTCATATCTGTTCGTGTATGGCCATACCCATCCTAATATGTACATGTTTACCCATATTTTCATAATAGTAAAATCATAATTAGAATTCTTTTGTGCTTGTGATAATCATTATTTCTTCCTAAATATTTACTTGCAGTTATTCTATCTGTGTCTAATTAATGCATATTTTATTGCTAATTGCTAAATAGAATTGTATGGTTTTATTTAACTGGTATTTCGTTTGATGACATTTTTCTTTCTATGAACAAACTCAATGTGGGGTAAACTGAGACGACTGATTTGGGACAAGATGAGACACATTCACTTAATACGTTTGGAATTTGCTTTTTTTGTACTTGTTATCAATTTTGATAATTATTATAATGAATATGTATGTCTAACATATAGCTAAATGAATAAAAATAAGTCGAAAATATTTTAGAAAAATTGAAATTGATTGATTTTAGCATGAAAGATGGAAATCGCTGTAAAGCAACTTTTTTTCAAGTACATATGCATTTCATCATATTTCATTTGCAGTTTATTACGTTTTTCAGTCTAACAATAATAAATACAAGTTATAATAATTTCTTTGCATAATTTTGTTTACTACATGAACTGTCTCATTTTACCCCATTCCTGGGGTAAAATTAGGCATGCCACAAAGAAATTTCGAGGGTTGAAATTAAATTCGCTCCATAAAATTTTCATACACCTCCCATTAGTTAAACCACATATCCTTAGAATTTGATAGCAATAGGACAATTAATTTATGTGCGAACAATGTTTTAATTGGGACAATTGGGAGTGCACACACATTTCTTCCGGCATCCATTTTCCCTTTCGCTTTCCTTTAAAACTCAATTATACAGAAACTCTTAAATCTGAAAACTACCATAACTAGTGGACGTCCATAATGACTTTCCCCCTCCCTCTCCCCACCCCCATGTCTACCTGGCGTCAAAATATCATCAGACCCCTCCCAACCCCTACTTGACGATTTCATTTTTGAATGGCCCCTTACTAAAAAGCATCTCAATGCGCCCCAGTCTCCCCTACTGTCATTTTACCATTTGAGCTTGATTTTTCAAAGTGCTTTTTTTATGGAATTTCACCAATAACTAACTGAAGTTTGAGCCATTTTGGAGGCATATCCCAGATGACCCTGTTTCTATGGCTATTACCTTTCCCAATCCAGAAAGCAGAAGTGGCTGCTGCAGGTGGGTGGATAGAGATTTGTGCATTTCCACCGATCTGTCCTAGTTCTGCCAATTGGGGAGCAACGTACCGTCTATTTCACTCCGAAGGCTTGTTAAAGGCGGGATTGCAGACAGAAAAAAAATGAGGTCCTCTCATATGCATCCATCACATTTTACGTACACCTACATCCATCTACAGATATGAAATATTCAGAGTTGTATTTTTTTTTATTTCCGCTAATAAATGTAAGCGGGCATGCTACACAGCGTTGCTTTACGCGTAATTACCTCTCGCCACGGGTGGATTTTTGAAGAGAAAATTTCATATAAAAACAAGAATGGTATTTTACGTTATATGCCGTTGGCCCCAAGATGGCGATCATTCTTTCAATTACAGACTAGCGCATCTTGAAACCTCCCACGCGGCTAACTTTTATTGAAATAAGGAAGTATGACTCAAAGGTTTAACTAAACTTTACTCTCCCATGTTAGCGTTTCTTCTGTCTTTTAGATCGTTAAATGAAGTACTACGTAGTCTACGTAGTACCGCAAAACATGGATACTTTGGGCCAGTTTTCGGTTTTTGGATTTCTGAAAACGTGTTCAATAATTACGACCCGAAACTGGCCAGGTCAAACCTTCCTCAACCTTCCTCTTTCATAATATGGCATTATTTTTGTTGTTGGGCTAACAGGTGCCAGATATATTCCCATGAATTTTTGCCCCAAAGTAACCCCGTCATGTGCGTAACTTTGGGCCAGTGCATATATAGGGGCAAGCATGCTAAAGTATATGTACCATGTTTGCATACATAATATTTTCCATGTATGTATGACAATATTTATGGCCATATATGGCGTTTAATGCCCATGTTTGGTGTTCATACGTTCACAACTTTAATATTACCAAAATATAAGGTTTCCAGCTGATATAGACCTTTTTCCGCATAAAATCTCTACGTCGATCCCTACATTTTGCGAGTAATATTTTCAGAATAAAATTATCAAAATTGCAGAAACTCAAAAGTAGATTATTTTAAATTAAATTATTATTTGAATTTTTTCACTCACAACTTGCCTATCCCATGCTGCCACCTGCTGGCAGCGTGTGCAAAATAACAGACATTTTTAAAACTTGTTTATTAATTTAAAAAAATCTACCATTTCAAAGTGAAAAACGACAATCGAATGCCCTTGCTGATCCATCAAGCCACCCCAATCCATTCTCCCCCACACCCAAACTTCCCTCATTCAACTGTGAGTATCGTTGCAAGTCCGACCCATGGAAAAGAAATCATTTTAAAATTAATAAAAAAGTTTGAAAAATGTCCGTTAATTTGCACGTACTGCCAGCACGTGCAGCATGAGAATGCAAATTGTCGGACATTTTTCAAACTTAATTGTTTATTAATTTTTAAAAAATCTACTATACTTCAAAGTGAAAAACAATAATATGATGTACTTGCTGATCCATCAAGCTATTTTAAACAATTTTTATCTTTATTTAATCTCTTTTTGTTTGTCTGTGAGTGTCGTTGTAAATTCACCCATTGAAAGGGATAGGGTTGTAATCCCCCTTAACTGAGGTATTACTTTTTCCTCCCGAGATGATAGTTTGACTGAATTGGCGAAAACACGAAACAGGTGTCTCAATAAAAATGGCTGTAATTTATAATGTGTTCAATTGAAAAGCTACCATAATAATGACGGAAAGAATGTTTCTCACCAACTTGCTGAAAAAGCCCCAATGAAACCCACTTTAGAAATTCCTACTGGATAAACTGGTCCTAACTGGTCCCAAAGTATCCACATATTACGCTATTTTATTTTAAAAAAATATTTTTATCTACATCCGCCATCTTCTTTTTGAATGCCCTGATTTGACATTGGTGCGTACGTTCCATTTAGTGAAAGAAAATAACAGAAACTGAGAATCCGAATTACATTGTCATATTCCAATCTCGTAGATTCCTACTAAATAATTCATTTCCGAAATATCACAAACGTGAAGGAGTTAAATGCAGTTCGACAAAGAATATCAAAGAGACAGTAATTGTCTTCACTTGTATGTGCTATTTAGTGGCCAAAAAAAAAAGAGGAACCATTTTCATTAATTCATAACTTTTTTGTACTATTTTTTTCTATATCCGCCATCTTCTTTTCGAATGCCCTGATATGGCATTGGTGCGTACGTTCCATTTAGTGAAAGAAAATAGCAGAAACTGAGAATCCGAATTACATTGTCATACTCCAATCTCGAAGATTCCTACTAAATAATTCATTTCCGAAATATCACAAACGTGAAGGAGTTAAATGCAGTTCGACAAAGAATATCAAAGAGACAGTAATCGTCTTCACTTGTATGTGCTATTTAGTGGCCACAAAAAAGAGGAACCATTTTCATAAATTCATAACGTTTTTGTATTTAAATCAAAATAAATCCAATTTTGGACAAATATAGGCAACAAACGTACGAACAAAACACCAATTTCAATTTGTACAAGTGTCCTCCATCCAATGAAAGAAAAAACAAATCCGAATTCTCGTCGAATAAAACGCTAACTGAACGTTCTAGTAGAACGTTTTATTTTCGATGTTCTTTTATTTTTGTTTGTACTTTACTTCAATTCAGCTGACATTTTTTGAAAATAATTCGTAGAAAATGCAAGAATTGAAAGATAAAACACTAGACTTCCAGATGGTTCGACTGGGATGCGCTATTCCATCACTATTTTGTTGAACTTAGGACGATTCGTTTAATCCGAACGAACCGTGAAGGTTCTGGAACATTTTCGGTCAATCGTTTCAAGCTTTTTTTCAGTTGTTTTATTAGGCGTTAAAGCGAAAGTGTTTTCGTGTTTTTAACGCGTACTTAGTCGTTCTTTGCCCCTAACGTAAGTACACGTCGTATGCCTGATCCACGAAGGCCTTACTTTAATCTAATCACTCGCAAATAAACCCACTTGAGCCTTAAATCTTCGCCTGAGACTTATTCAATGGCATAATTCACTTTTAAAAACTTTTTTTCTTCTTCTTCTTTTTGCGTCTTCTTCACTGCTTTATCGGTTCACGTTGTGAAACAACTTAAAATAAACATCGCCTTTACACTCTCCACACTCTGAACAATAGCTTCTAGAAATCAACGAAGCCTGTGAAGCTAAAACAAGCGTGTTTACTATTAAGAGTTTGTCTATGGTTACGATACCGTTGCTTGCATGGTTACGAATAACATTCACGACTTTGTCCTACAATGACATTAGATTGTAGTGGTAGTCACGGAATGAATGTCAACCTAGTTGAAAACAATATAGATCTAATTGAAAATGAGATTTCATTGAAAGAAGATGAAATCTAATTGGATACTTTTTGAAATCTAATCAATTTGAAGTGAAATGTAGATTAAATCTAGTTGGAAACAGAGGTGGTTGAACGAGCTGAAATGTTTTTGATAACTAGTCGAAATACGTTTGATAACTGTCTGGCATGGCTGAAATGGGTTTGATAACTAATTGAAATGTGTTTGATAAGTAGTCGAAATGTGTTTGATAACTAATTGAAAAGTGTTTGATAAGTAGTCGAAATGTGTTTGATAACTAGTCGAAATGTGTTTGATAACTAGTCGAAATGCGTTTGATAACTGCATAGCTGAAATGCGTTTTAAAACTGGTTGAAATGAGTTTTAAAACTGGTTGAAATGCGTTTTAAAACTGGTTGAAATGCGTTTTAAAACTGGTTGAAATGCGTTTTAAAACTGGTTGAAATGAGTTTTAAAACTGGTTGAAATGCGTTTTAAAACTGATTGAAATGCGTTTTAAAACTGGTTGAAATGCGTTTTAAAACTGGTTGAAATGCGTTTTAAAACTGGTTGAAATGCGTTTGATAACTATAGTTAAAATGTGTGACAACTAGTCGGAATGTGTATGATAACTAGTCGGAATCAGTATAATAACTAGTCGAAATCTGTTTGAAAACTAGTTTGGCTGAATTTTACCTGAAATCTATTTTAAAACTGATTTCGTTGAGATTGGAAAGAATTTTATGCAAATATGACCGCATCTAATGTTTGAATCTCGAAGGATATATAACCGAAATTATTTCATGTTTAAAAATGTTGCATTATTTATGTTTTGGAAGTACTCGTATGTAGAGACGCTTTGAAATTTCCCAAAAGCATCATTTCCCTGATTAACAATTCTCTCTATAGGTGAGGAAATATAATGTGAGTGTTACGGTTAAATTTATGAGTCATATATCAGTTCCGCTAAAAATGAAAACGCTATTATCGCGAAATACGCAAATGTTCATAAATCGATGCGAAATTTAGCGCTTTTGTCGAGCCCAACTGTGACGTATTCCAGGATTTCTTTTTTATTATTTACTCTTTGAGAGATGGAGTGGGTGGAAGTACGATGGCGAGAGAGATAAATAACCTCGCGGTTAAAGGAGAGAGCAGCAAAGAAAGGTTAGGTCCTGGTCTGGTCAAGGTGGACATGTTCGAGTGGCATCATATAACTTGGGTTGGAAAACTAAACAAAACTCTCACAACATTATGGAAATCTCAGCGAGTGTTCTTCGTATTCAGTGAGGGCATCCAACACAATGCTCCCCTTTTTCATTTTCTACGTGCTTGCAGGGTTTTGTGGGAAAGCTCGAGCACTTTGTCTCGCCAATTAATTTTCTGTTCAATCCTTTTGCTTTTAGCCTTTCGTTTTCCATTAATTTCGATCCATTTGCGATGGCATTTTCCTCATCGTTCACTTTTTCATCTAATTACGAGGAGCCCCTAGCGCCTTTTGACCCCGCTTTCTAACGTTGAAAATATAGGGCGAAAGGATGAGGAAAATCACGCTTCTTTTGTTCCCAGATTTACCGCAGTTGAAACACCCTGTATTAAAGCGGGCTTTCCAACATTGCAAACGTGCTGTGTGTGGTTGCCGCATCAATATTTTCAGGGGTAATTTATTTGGTAATTAGACTATTTTATCACAAAAAAAAAATTGTTAAAATTATACTTTTGTTCTAAAATTAAACTAATTTATAAGCATACTATAACAAACATGCATTTGCTCAGATTGTATTGGAGACCGGGGCACAGTGGGCCACGGGGCACAGTGTTCAAAGCGTTTATAAAATCAGGTTTTAGCAGTAATTAACCTAATGCTTGTGATGTGCATGGAAGCTGTATGCACTACTCTTTCATTAAACAAAATGTCTGCCATCTAACAAAAGCATAGAATAAGCGATTTAGTTCTAAGTTTCTGAGCTTGAAAAGTAAGTATACAACACAACTGGATTTTTATTCTAAGTGTAATTATAAATCATAAGTAATGCTGCAATATACCATTGACAAGTGTATATATCCAGCTATAATTTTAAACTAAAGTTTATGTTAAATAGCTTTGTGGTTAGCTGTAAGACCTTATTGAAATCAAATTTGTTATACGGGGTACAGTGGGCCACAACATTATAGGGTACAGTGGGCCATGTCCCAGCATACCCCAATTAATGTTTTTGGGAAATATTTTTATATTTTCTCATTAATCATAACTTTAAATAAAAACCATGTTTAAATTAATGTTTTAAAGTAAAAATGGTTCACAATCACAGAAAAAACCACATTTGGACAAGTAAGCAAGTGAAAATATGAAAGTTGCTGTAATTACAGTTAATTTTAATCGGTTTTGTAATTTATACTTGGAATTTTAAATTGACGTTCTGAATTAAACACAATTAATCAATGTGATGTTCTTTTTCTTGTAAAAATTGTCTTAATTTCGCGTGGACCACTGTACCCCATGCCATGACCCACTGTGCTCCAGTATAGGGGCACAGTCGGACAGTATGTGCAACAAACTTTAATCTCTTATAGCAAAAAACTATTAGCTTTAAAACGACGAAAAACTTTATACAGATCCTGAAGGCTTGTATTTGTATATTACTGTGTTATTCTTTTAAAATGATGTAAGTTAAATATTTTTCCCAAAAAAAATGAATTCTAAAAAGTGGATCCACTGTGCCCTGGTCTCCCCAAACAATCTTATTTTTTATACGCCTCCTAATTACTCAATACAAAAATGCAAGTAAAGTATCGTTTTTAATTTATTTCCGTTGGTAAAAATAACCTTAATTTCATCTCATAAAAATAGCTACAAAAGTTGTCTGTACTTTTTTAACATTTTTGCGAAGCATTCGACATTTTACCTTTTTTATTAACTCAGCGTGAGTTTTGCTCTCCTAATGACTCGTAATCGCAGGAACCAAATTGCATAGAAAAGCTAATTAACGTTCGCGTGATATTCTGTAATTGAATTTCTGAAACGTTATTTTTAGTCTCAGTTTCAGACGTTTCACTTTTATGTTATCCGCAAAAAAAAGCACAGCCTAATTAAAGTAGAAAAAATTTTGCTATAGCTTTACCGAGATTTTATAGTTTAAGGCATTCGTTAGACCCCGATTAATAATATGTGATTTCGGTCAAATAATTCATAACCGGTTTCATGAAATTTTTTACATCTCAGTTATGATGGTTTTAATGATCCCCTTAAAGGCGACGCATCGGTGTCAAATAACTCTCGTAATTTGTCATTTTGCTTCTTAAGTAGGCTTAAACCCTGGGGCAAAAATGCTTAAAAATCAATACTTGTATTAAATCTGCTTTATTTGACGAACAGCCAAGAAACTGGAATCCTCTTTTCAGTCCAGCCTCGCCTTTTATAACCGAATAACATTTTGGAGTAAAGCCAGGACGCTTCTGAACTTTTCTAGACGAAATAATACACCTTTTCACCTAAATATGGTGGATTCCGGTTAATTGGGACATGGACGTTTTAATAACAGCTAGTGTGTTCAGTAGAGTGTGCTTACATGTAAATGTTTAAGGACATTAATGGTGGGGATATCCATCGTGGCTTAAATTATAAGCTGAGGCCTAAAGGTGTTTAAACTTCAGATTAGGAAGAAATG
>JAQGBW010006076.1:0-11065 GCA_034698625.1 Julus scanicus
TGCTTTTGACATCGCATTTGCATAACCCTTATGCGCGGGACATTCCTGATTGCATGCCTTGGACATTCCCTAGGGGGAATACTTGGGGATCCTTACAAACTCAAAGTTTATTATTGTTGATCACAACAAACAAAAAGTGAACTTTAACGAATGGAAAAAAGAACAGATTTACTTAAATTTAAATATAGTGCCACATGCACATAACAGCATGTGCCTTAGGTGCAATGCGCCTAAGGCATGCAAAGCAGCTGAAGCATGGGGGTAGCACATGCATTCCAACATCACCTCTCGCAGACTATGCGCCTCTGTGTGTAGTGTTAAATAATTCACTATCGTTGTTGACATTGCACTCTGGCATACATGCAATATCAATGCATTACAAAACAAGGTGAGACTTATTGTCACATAATGATAAACAATCAGAACATGAACAAAATTCAAACAATATTCTTTAGTTCATCGAAATGTTTCTCTCGATCAGTCCAATATGATCACACATCTCGTCGAAAGCGATGCATGGTAACAGCTTTGTGAGCATGTCAGCTACCATCTCGCCAGATGCAATCTTGACTGCACTGCTTGAATCATCCTGATGCATGCTTGATTGTCTTTAAATACAGTTATAGGTTCATGTTGTGGCACTTTTATGTTGATAAGGAGCATTCTTAGGAATTGCAACTTCTTAGCAGCATGTGATGCAGCAAGATATTCGGCCTCGGTCAAAGACATAGCCAAGGCAGTTTGCTTGCGGCTGCACCATGCTACTGGGCTGTTTCCAATGCGCAACACATAAGCACTCGTTGACTTTCAGTCAGTGCGATCACCAGCGAAGTCGGCGTCGACGTAACAGCCTAGCACAACATCGTTCTCTTCAGTCAGACAGAGTTTGCACTGCATAGTACCAGCTAGGTACCAGATCACGCGTTTGACAGATTCCTAATCTGCATTTGTTTATGATTACACTCGTCTTGACAGGAACCCACAGACACGTAAATGTCGGGTCGCGACCTAAGTAGTAGGCGGCTTCACCTAGGTCACATATTTCAAAATGTTGATTTAGCTGTTAATGAACTAATTTCGTGGTTTTGGCTGTTCTGCCAATTACCAACAGATCATCCACGTACAGCAGTAGTAGGTGAATCCATCTTTGTCGCTCTTCCTGAAGAGGCATGTGTCTACCTTAGACTGTGTGAATCTAATTTTTAGGAGAATATCAACCGCTGTTTTATTCCATATAAGAGCTGACTGTTTAAGTCCGTAGAGGCTCCTTCATTATCTGCAGAATTTCCTTTTTTTTTTTTTTTCAATAAAACCTGGTGGTTGATGCATGTAAATCTCCTTATCAAGTTTGCCATTGAAGAATGAACTCTTAACGTCAAGTTGGCGATTATTAAACTTCTTGGCTGCGGCGACTGCCAGAAGGACTCGGACGGTTTTGTGACATACGACTGGCGCATATGTTCCGTCGTAGTCTTCACCATATTTTAGGTGAATCTTCTTGCTACGAGACGTGCTTTGTGGGTCTGAACATTGCCATCGGCATCTAATTGAGCTTTGTAATCAATTTGCATGATACTGGCTTTCGGCCAGCGGGCAAGTCCTCCAGGTCCCAAATGTGGTGTTTCTTGATAAGAGCTATTTCTTTGTTGGCAGCATTCTCCCAGTTTCCGTTGCTCAGAGGGCAGCTTTTGGACGTTGTTCTAGCTTGCCGGTTCAGTTACGATGTCGATCTTTGTCACTAATGCATAGTATTCAGGTAATTTTCCAGCTGTAGATTGCTCGGATTTCCGTGTTGCGATGACTTCAGGTCTTGGTTTTGTTTGACGTCTTACAAATCGACTGAGTTTTCTTAGTGTAGCAGGCTCAGGAGTTTGCGCATCACCATCGTTGATGTCTCCCTCATCGTGGTCTGCATCCTTAAGTTCGCGGTCGCTACTTTCATCTTCATTGCCTGATGTCAGTTGTTCTTAAACTTGTGCAACTTCCATGCCATCTTTATCTGCTGTAAGCTGTTCAATGACTTCATTGTCAGTGTCGTTTTTTACTAACTCGAAGTTTAGATGCCAATTTCCCTCTGGATCACTACTTCTAGTTTGCTTCGTTGGAATTGCTGAGTACTCACTTTTAAAGATACGTTTGGTGTGCCTATACCAAACATTGCCAGTTTTCGGGTCCAGCACTTTATAGCCTTTAACATTGTTGCCATATCCACAGAGAACACCCTTTTCAGCTTTGTCATCCAGCTTGCAACACAATTTGTTTGGTACATGTGCCAATACGCATAAGCCAAATATTCATAGTTTGCTCACATCCGGTTTAATGCCCTCGAATAGTTCATACAGTTTTATCGAGCGCTGGTGTCGGTAGTCGGTTTTGCAGATAGGTTGCATGAAAGATGGCATCAGCCCAGTAAATTTTCAAAGTCGGGAGCCGAACAGTAGACATCGAGCCATCTCAATAAGATAACGGTTCTTCCATTCAGCTGTTCTATTTTGTTGAGGTGTGTGGTGGACTGTGAACTGCTGACGTATTCCCCTCTGTTTTAGAATCAGTTGTACATCCTTGTTGACATACTCGCGCCCATTGTCGCTTCGAAGGACTTTGACTTCTCTTTCAAATTTCGTTTTTACTGCTGCGATAAATGCTTTGATAGTGTCTGCAACTTGATCTTTCTTTCTCAGCATCTTGACAACTGTGTAGCATGAGTGGTCATCAGTCAAGCTTAAGATGTATCAGTTACCTCTGCATGATGCCATCAGCATTGGACTACACAGATCTGTATGAATCAAATATAGTGGTTGCTTGGACTTGGTCTTGTTAGCCAGAATTGATTTCCAAGCTAACTTTTTTTTATGCAGCACTTGCATGTTTTCCAAAGGTCATTGCCTACTGTGAAATCAAGTCCATCTACTCTGTTGTTGGGCCATACGTCTAATAGCTGCAGGATGCCAGTGACCAAATCGGTGATGCAATTCTTTGATGACACCAACATTTTGAATAATTCCTGCATGCTCCTGTAGGGGAATTGGTTTGAAACTAAATATTCGGTCCTTTAGTTTCACTTCCAGACAAACGATATTGCAATCTGGTCCAACAGTTGCTTTTGAGGTAATAGTCACCATGTCGTCCTCAAAATGTGTGATCATACCCTTTCCCACTACTCTCAGTATGCTTAACAAACTTTCCATTAGTGATGGTACGTAGATTGTATCTTCCAGTTGTAAACATTGGATTAGACCAGACTGGAGGCGAGTATACATTATACTTGAGCCGTGTCTTTTGATGATCGCCTTATGCCCATCAGCCGTGGTGATCGATTCTTGTTCTTGTTCAAGTTTGTCGAAGAAGTTTCGATCGTTGCACATGTGACTGGTTGCACCAGAGTCCACAACCTACATGTCTTCGAATTATGAGACGTACTATCGGTCATCGCTCGTAGAGATACTTCCTGTCCTTTAAGTCGTATGCTGGTTTGATTGGCTCGCTCGCCAGATGCCTTTTCTTTAGCAGGTCTCTTCTTCCTCGGCTTTTTGCAGTCAGCAGATAAGTGCCCACGTTTGTTACAGATGTAGCATATGCGAGTTTCGGCCTTGCCACTGCCTTTTCCACCATCCTTTTTGTAGTTGTATGATGGTTTGACTGCTGCTGCGCTTTCACTCTGCTCTGTAAATTTCTGGGTTGGATTCTGTCGATCATTCTTCTTGCTGGCTTTCACTCGTAAACGTTGAGCGATAATACTTGCAGTCATCAGCTTTTTATCACCAGCCTCGATGCCAGAGACAAAAGCTTTCCAGGATTCCGGTAGACCTGTGAGGAGAATGCAAACAACTTCCTCATCATGTACTGTACCTCCAGCCATTGTAAGTTTAAAAACTAAACTCCACATAGTCGAAGTGTTCATCCATCATGCCAGATTTCCATCTGGCCAGGTACAATTTTTGTTGAAGTGCATATCTTGTACATTTTGAAGCATCATAATGTATCTTTTCCAACGCTTAAGGTTGCAATGTTGGATATAACCGAATTAATCATCTGATAAAAAACAACCTATTGCACCAGCAGCTTTTATATTCGCCGTTGTCCATCCCTTGTTTCGATGCTGTAGCCTTGTTGCGTATATTGAAGTTGTTGCACAGACAAGAATATAGTACACAGCTTCCGATGACTTACACTTTACAAAATGTCCGTTGGATTAAATTATTTCCTTTTTGCATTGAGCTTTTTCCTGTATTTACTGCCGTTGACAGAATTTTACTCTGCGTTGTTGTATTTACATAACAATCTTGTCTGATTCCAGAAGACACAAGTTCCAAAAACTTCTTTATGTGCTTTGGTTGTGGCTTCTGGGCCTACTCAGTTTGGTTCTCTCAAAGAAGTCCAAATTCGAATTTTTCAGTACTTGCCCAGTTGAAGTAATGCTTCACCCATAACCTGTTAAAATACTCCACTAAGTTGGGTTTGAGGTATAACTCGAAGTTTGTTAATGTTGATCACAGCAAACGAAAAGTGAACTTCAACGAATGGAAAAATGGAACAGAGGGATTTAAATTCAAATATAGCGCCACGTGCACATAACCCCTGGTCAAAAATTCCATAGAAAACAATAAAGAAATATTATTGGTCTTATTTGTTTCTACCATTTTAAATTGATTTCTATTCGCCAATAGTGTTTTTGTGTTGACTGGCTCATAAAATGTATTGGTCGGATCATTGGACAATATAATAAAACAGCCCAAACAAATAAAACAATTCAAGTTCTATTGGTCACCAGCAGTTTTCTATTGTTTGGATCGTAGAAAGTATTGTTTGGATCATTGGACAATACAACCAAACTATTCAAACCAATAAAACAATTAAAGTTCTATTGGTCACCAACAGTTTTTTATTGTTTGGAAGGCAAAAATTTACAAATGTGGTTTGACATTTACTTATATTAATCTATAAGTCAAAATTTATTTGGCATATGTGATATGATCAACATTTCATCAACATTAACTAATAAGCACTTGCTTAATGCTTTTGATGCTGGAATTAGGATTTTTGTTCCCGAAGTTGTGTCTGTCTTCATGTAATCTATGCATACCTCATAATGGTTATACTTTAATCCAATAGAAATAATGTTGTATTTTTCAACAAGAAAATATACAGACAGTGTTCCATTTTTATTTAATTTGCCAAGTGCTATAATTTACCGATATTTATTCTTATTAAACTGAATGATTGTGTCATTTGATTTCTGTACACATGTATTCATTGAACTATGGTAAATTACACCATCTACAAGTGCCCTTCTATAAAACAAAAGTTCACCATTAAAACAATGTTCACCGGCATGCAATGCAGTGCAAAAGTCTAACTTAATTGGGTCATTGTCCTCTAATAAAATGCCGCATCCAAATACCTTACTGCTGCCTACTTTTTCACCAGCTGACAATCGCATTTATAATGTCTCATTCAAAAATAAAATTACATCTTCACGTATCCTAATTTTTTGAAATAATAAAGTAGAGTTTGATTCCAACTGAATTTGTAGTTAATTTGAGGTTCGACACTTCGAGTTCCATTTACAAACTGCATTAACAATTTGTTCATTGCTTCAAATGGGAATGCAGAAAATGCCCATACAGGGCCATAATTCTCTACAGCTTGACATAAATGAGTTAACAAATGTACATTAAATTTCATGTTAACTTTTCCATAAAAGATTTGGAACTTAGCAACTCTTTAAAGATCATAGCCCACGCTTTATATTTTGTTGGGGTTTAATTGACAAAAAACGGTGATCAATAACTGCAATAGTTTTGGGGGATCCAATGTACCAATCTTCTCCAGCTGATTGTAAAAACAAAGTTGTTAGAGTTTTTACTGCTCCGAGAAGTGCACAGTACGTGAAATCAGGTGGGACATTCTGGATTATGTCAAAATCAGAAAGTGTTTGTAGTATTGTTGGGCCTTTAACAGCTTTGACAGTTTTGTGCAGGCGTAATGCTTTCATGCCATGAAATTTAGCATTAGCATTTGCTCGTTCTTGAAATCCACCTTCTACTACTGGATATCTAATTAAGTGACCATCACACAATGACCCTAGATGGAGACAATATGGACAGCCATAATATCCATTAAACTGAATAAAATATTGAAGTCTAGGTCTTGCAATTGAGTTAGCTACACAGCATATAGGAATTATTTTGTAATTTTTAACTTCATTGCTAATTTTTAAGTCTATGCCCTTATGTGACAGTATTTCTAATTCTTTAGAAAATGGTTTCAGTAGTAAATTTGGCTTGACATCTGGCCCACACTAAATACCTGGTAGCATTAGATTTTTAAATCTTTCTTTTGGAGGAATATTGTTTATTACGAATTGAAGTGACCACAAAGAATAATTTTTGAATTTAAATACAGGAGCCCCATCAAAATTAAAGGTTAGTGTCAATATATTTTTGTCTGGATATTCGTTTGAAATTGGTTTAAAATTTTTTATCCAGCATGAATATCAGCCAGATCACCATTGTTTAACATTTCTTTGTTGTCTACATTTTAGCTAGTTTCCATTAACACCTTAACTTGTTCTGCAACTGATAAAGTGGCAAAGAAACAGCCAGAAGATGTATCACCAACTAAATTGACAGCATTGCAATTGTTGCATGGAATTTTTTGTTTAAAGGCTGATTCCCACCAGCCGAACATCACTCAAACCTCACACCATACACCACACACCACAAACCTCAGTAAATTGCGTGCCAATTCCCACTACACGCACCTCAAAAATTAAACGAAGATCAGCGCTCCTGCTAGTGGCGTGACACACGGCACTAGCAGACGAATAAAAACAAAAGGCTCAGATTCCATACATTGGCAAGGGATTTTGTGATTAAGAAAGGTAAGGTGTTTATTTCTATAAATTTCGAAAATATTATTTCACCCATACGGATATTTCTATAAACGAAAGTTTACTTGTAGATAAATTGTTATTGCGATCAATGATAAATGCGAGGTGAGTTTGCAAACTTATTTCATATACTTATCCTAATGATGTAATGTTTCTCATTGCAATTCAAGTATACAGTCATTCCTAGAAATTCAATTCAAACCTTTGGTATTTCAAAAGCATTGTTCTATAATATGGTGATAAAAACGCACATGCATATTATCAGAAATTCATGATACGAGAAATCTAGCTGATAAGCATAATTAAGGACTAATCAGAAGTATCATTTTGTCATTATGATGTTTAGCAACATGTACTGTAGCAATATAAATGAGGAAAAATTAACCTTTTCATTATAAGAGATGACCAAAAGCGTTCACTTTGCAACGTCATTCTACAACATATAAAATTTGATCTGCTAACATTTTCAGGTGGAGTGTGTGAAGAAATCTACCTTATAAGAGTCGATTGAAAATGCTGCAAAAAACTACAGGGATTGTCCTCTTGGTGAAACAGAAGAATCCACTTAAAGCCATTTACCAAAAGAAAACAACACTATCCAGGAAGATACTAGCAATACTTGCGAGGACAGTATAAATAGAAGACATGACTTGTGATGATGATGATGACAACTACACAGCTTTTGGTGGTACAGTATTTGTAGTCGTTATTTGTCAGTTTTCGATGTATTTTAATAATTGCTTCTATTAATAATCATAAAAGTTTTTATAGAAAATATGGTTTGACTGGATTTATTGAAATTACAAAGCAGATATTTAGTTGACATTTTTATAAAGTTTTAAACAAAACTATCTTTTAGTGGCTAGGATACAAAGATATCAGAATGTAATCACTAAAATAACTTTAAATACATATGCTCTTTCCGTTACCATTGGTTAATCTGATAGTTGTAACCGGAATACGATTAATTGTCGACTTGCTGTCTGATGCTTTTGAAAGGGAAAATGATTGGGCTTTGTTGTCTGGAATCATTTAAAAATACCAATTATGAACGTTGATTATCTGATCATGTCACAGTTTCTTTTTGAATTCCAATTGCACTGCATTCGGCAATCCAGTTCCTAAATAATAAATTTCTGCTGGGAATTACATATTTTGAAATCCGGATTAAACTTGTGATCACGTGCAAATGAACAATGTAATGTTCTAAAGACAGCAAGGGAGTATAGCATAGTCTTGAACATACACTTTGTTTTAGTGCCATACCTATATGTACACGAAGGTACAGTATTCATTTTTCATAAGAAAACTCATTTGCTTTCATCCTTTCTGAACGAATTCCGAATTATATTCATAATAAGGAGAACATTTAAAGGATAAATGAGAGAACAAATGGTTTATGGATGGATCGTCTACACATGAATAATCTTATTCATATAGAACAAGATCTACTGGTATGTTAAATTCATTTCCATACATTACGTTTTGTTTGTACATTATTTGAGAGAATGTGTTCCACAATTGTCGAAGTAATGTGTATGACTTACAATTATTATTAAATATAGGTTGCAGAAATCTATTGATTTAAAGATGATTAAGGATGATTTTAAGTTTATTTCAAGAAAATTTTATTCACGTAACCATAGAGAGAAGAAGGGGATTAAAATATCTTACAATAAAATGTGAGACCATGTCAAACTAAAATTGTTTATTAATAATCCTGGTTTTCAACCGTACATGAACATAAAGAAAGATAATGTTTATTACTCATATGTCAGGCATATTATGATTGAAACATACCTGTGGAACGAATAAGCATCATTTAAGCATTTATGCCACTTTCATTAATTATTCATGCAGGATTTTTCAAATTTGTAATAATCTTCCATCTGCAATAACATTAATGATTATCAACAAATGAATCTCAAATTTTCATTTGTCGCTATACAATGCTCAAACCAAACCATTTACAGGATCAATTTCTTTTCCACAATCAGTTAATCCCGATGTTAAGTTATCTTAGTCTACAAGAATAGGTGACGACGTATAATTAGAATTGTTTACTTGAGAAGAAAATAAATTCCAAAAGTAAAGGTAAAATCAAATCACTTCCTCTTGGTCAGTACCTTCCATTTCTTTGATACCCTGATGATCTTCAGATCATCACACGATTTTGAGATATTTAAATTAAAAAGAGAAACCGAGAACATTATTTACCGTATTTTCACTAGTACCATGAAACAGATCCAGGCGTAACTATTATTTCGAGATGGTTCTCATGAAATAAAATGTAGCAAAGGAATAAAAAAGGAGAGGTTGCATTGCAATTTTTTTAAAAAAATAAGGAAATGTTTTTAAGTATATAATTAATGCCGTGTATACATTCTTGATCGACCCTATAGTGGACCATATCCCTCAAAATGTGATGCCATATACGGTCTTCATTCACGGGGAAACATCATCAACTGAAATTAAACATACCTAAATCGATCTTAAATTTCTCTTGACCCTCCATTTTAATGCATAATTACGAATTCAAGTCGATATACTTCTACTTACCCTATTTTCAACGTAGCTGGCCGCCATGTTCCTCACGTCCAAAGTCATGTGTGAAACCAGCATGTCGAGCCTCACAATGGTGACGTCAGGTGAGGTCGCCTCACTACCTACTGCACATGCGCAAACGTCCACTTCCTGAATTAGCAGACGATTTCGTGTGAGGTTTACGTGAGGTACGGCTAGTTGGAATCAGCCTTAAGATTTCTGTCATGAGTACCCAAAACATTGCTGCAAAATTTGCATCAAAAGTGGAATTTCACATGTTCTTTGTGGAATACGTTATGAAACTTGTGAAGTGACTCTGGAAGTAACTTCTTTCCTAAGCAAAAGTTCACCATTTTCAACAAATCTTCAACTGCAACATCAGTTAAGTTATGACGAATGGCAAAGGACATTATCAACATTAAAGCCTCGGATACATTTAGCCCGTTACTATTAATGTTTTCGACCATATTTGGTAAACTGCCAAATAGAAAAAATGGATCACAATCAAGATTATTATCTGTATTCTCTTCATTGAGAAAAGCAACTGTATTCTCATTATTGAGAAAAGCATCTATATTCTCATCATTGAGAAAAGCATCTGTATTCTCATCATTGAGAAAAGCATCTGTATTCTCATCATTGAGAAAAGCATTTTCAATCTGGTCTTCAACTAAAGGTGTAGAGATGCTCCCTATAACATCTAAAGCCTCAGAAGTCAAATTTTGCTCTTGCACCTTATTGGTCGCTTTACTTAAATCTTCAACAGTAGGTGTTTGTGCAATATTATCATGATTAAATGAATCCTGTAAGTTTATCATGGTGTCATCAATTTTAAAAAATGTAAACAAAAATTACAAACATTTATAAACTAACAATGATTGAGCTTAATTAATTAAAGTACCTGCTTTAAGGTAGAATTTTGCTTACGAAACAGAGTTCTACAGGGGATGTTTTTGCAGCTGTCTTTGTCATAGTAGGCTTTATAGCTTGATCTTTGTTTTAGCATATTTATGCTAGCTTAATTGCAACTGCAAAAATAGAATTAATAATTTAATTCATATCTATCAACATTCAAACTTTTAAAAATAATCGTGATTAATTAATTGAAATATATAACTTAATAAATTAAGCAAAATGAGTAATC
The DNA here is from genome assembly GCA_034698625.1 of Julus scanicus. Lineage (NCBI taxonomy): Eukaryota > Metazoa > Arthropoda > Diplopoda > Julida > Julidae > Julus > Julus scanicus. The sequence goes on from JAQGBW010006076.1 coordinate 10,581, forward strand.
ACATAAATTAATTAATGCTACAAATTTGTACATCAACAATTAATCTACTTTAATTAAATAAATGTCTAAATGTATATATATATAATACATTTATCTAGCTAGATTAATTATTATATATATATATGTATATAGCAATTTTATTATATGGTATAATTAGTAATTACAAAAATATGTTAGTGGTTTTAACAGTTAATTACCTTAAGATTTTCTCAGATACAATTAATCTATATAAAATGATTAATGTTTTTCTTATTTCTGCATATATAACAAATGTTTGCAACATGAGGTAATATAGGTGGCAAAAAAGTAATTCAGCATGGAAATTACAACTAGCTGCAAATTTTATGCTAGCTGACAGCCATGTTTTTCTGTGTGTTGCTAAGATGTAAAATGAAATTTAATATTTGGATTTGTGACCAGTTGAAGGTCACTTATAAGTGGCATGGGCGCTTCCTAGGCCAAGGTCAACTTGTTATTTGTAATCG
>JAQGBW010006077.1:0-11064 GCA_034698625.1 Julus scanicus
AGACATTTTTGTGAAATATTTCAATCTGTTCTGTATCAAGTCTAACCATATGTAAACTATAAGTCGTACATGTCCATACATGGCTAATACATGACCAGTACATGTGTTTTCCAACAGAAATATTTGTTGTTCCTATTGCAATATATATTCTATATTTCCCGTTATTTTGTGAGCTATTTTAAAGACAGGTCAATCCATCTTGTGCATTTGTTCAAAACATTAATATTAATTATAAGTATAATATTTATATATATTTTTTGTAAAAGAATATATATTTATTTAAATATATTCAAAAAACACGTTCTATCATTAATTAAAGTGATAAAACGCGACATTAAAGAATGTATCTTTTGATGTTTTTTGTGTTTGTGGTGCGAGTCAATTAGTTAGCAGAGGGCGCTGCAGGCATGACATATTTAGGTTAACCGCTCAATTGCACAAACGTCGAAATCTTAATGGACGATTAAGAAACAGTTGACATAATTCTTAGCTAAACATTAATCTTAACTAAAAATTAACCGGTTAGTTAATGATGAATTACTGCTTTGAAAAACGTCGTAAATTATACTTTAATTATGCATTCAGCAGGTTTTAAAAAACAAACAAAAGAAGTTGAGATTAAGCAAGACGTCAATTCGATAAACTTAACTAATTATTAACCTTAATTGGGCCTCATTAAAAGCGGAATTGGTTTAATATATAGAATTTAGTAGACTTCGATTATATACATGTATATAATTTGATACATTGTATAGTTTATAAATATATTATCTCAAACCCAACGATGTTTTCAAAATCTAAAATGTTTTCTAAAGATAACAATGTTTTCAAAATATAAAATGTTTTTAAAATCTAAAATGTTTTCTAAATATAAAATGTTTTCAAAATCCAACAATGTTTTCAAAGTGCAAAATGTTTTCTAAAGGTTACAATGTTTCACAAATCCAACAATATTTTATAAAAATAACAATGTTTTCAAAATCCAAAAATGTTTTTAAAATCCAACAATGTTTTATAAAAATAACAATGTTTTCAAAATCCAACAATGTTTTCAGAATTTAAAATGTTTTTCAAAATCTAAAATGTTTTCTAAAGATAACAATGTTTTCAAAATCCAACAATGTTTTCAAAATTTAAAATGTTTTTCAAAATCTAAAATGTATTCTAAAGATAACAATGTTTTCAAAATCCAACAATGTTTCGAAAATCCAGCAATGTTTTCAAAACCCAACAATGTTTTCAAATCCCAACGATGTTTTACAAACCCAATAATGTTTTAAAATCCCAACAATGTTTTCAAAATCCAACAATGTTTTCAAAATTCAGCAATGTTTTTAAAATCCCAACTATGTTTTATAAAAATAACAATGTTTTTAAAATCCAGCAACGTTTTCAAAATCCAACAATGTTTTCAAAATCTAACATGTTTTACAAACCCAACAATGCTTTTCAAAAATAACAATGTTTTCAAAATCCGACAATGTTTTACAAACCCGACAACGTTTTTAAAACCCAACAATGTTTTTTAAAATTCAACAATGTTTTCAAAATCTCTAATATTTTAAAAACCCAGCAATGTTTTAAAATCCCAACAATGTTTTTAAAATCCAACACGTTTTCAAAACCCAACCATGTTTTAAAAATCAAACATTTGTGTTATTTTTCCAACAACTTTGCCAATTTTACAAGAAATTTACCAAATTTTTCATGTTTCCATATCAGAAATCAGGATGTTTCCATTTATGTCTATAACAAGTTTTTTTTTTTGCAAAATAGTCAATAATAAATAATGCCAATGTTTGCCATTTATATAAATATATTTCCCCCAAAAATTCCCACTTTGAAATAAACATAAAAAACACTAGCAATAAATTCATGTCGATATTTATTTGAAATGGCAGAAAACCAAAAAATCTGTTGTTTTTTGTGTGTTTTTTTTAAGGTGATTTAAAACACAATTTTCTAGTAGCTTTTTTTTACTGTTTTTTTTTGTGCCTTTGGCTTAAGTTTTGCACAAAATGTCACATCGAATGACACATAAAATGAGTGAGGATTATTTTTATCGGTTTATTCGATACATTAACTTATGACACTTAAAATACGGGATGGATTTTTGCCGCTAGGGGGCATTAGTTGTAGTACACAGTGGAAGCATTTGCTCACTTTTATATATTTTTTATTGTCGCAAATTTAAGAAATTCAGCAAATTTGTGCAATTATTAAGGATACGATTTACGACGTTCAGTGCTCAAGGATGTTTAGTGTGTTTTTGAAAGCAAATGCTCCAATTTGTGAGCAAATGCTCAGATGCTATATATTGTTATTTCAACCATATACGATTTTCAATTTTTAAGCAAATGCTTTTGATTTTTTAGTAGTGAGGATCAAATGCTCGAATCTAGTAGCAAATGCTCTTATGGTATCATTAATTCAACCTATACAATTTTGAATTTTATATCAAATGCTTTTGTCCTTTATTCCAGTTCTGTAAGAATTCTGAGCAAATGCTTTTGAATTTTTAGTTGTGGGGATCAAATACTCAAATCTAGGAGCAAAGGCTCTATTAGTTAGTAGTATTAATTCAACTTCTAAAGATTTTCGATTTTTTTGAGCAAAAGCTTTTGTCTTTTATTCCAATTCAGTAAGAATTCTGAGCAAATGCTTTTGACTTTATAGTGGTGGGGATCAAATGCTCGAATCTAGGAGCAAATGCTCTTTTAGTATCATTACCTCAACCTATACAATTTTAAATTTTTGAGCAAATGCTTTATTCCAGTTCTGTGAGAATTCTGAGCAAATGCTTCCTTTTAAGTTTTTAGTGCTGGGGTTCAAATGCTCGATTCTAGGAGCAAATGCTCTACTGGTATCATTAATTCAACTTATAAGATTTCCATTTTAAGGGCAAATTCTTTTGATTGTTGTTGTGGGGAGCAAATGCTCCAATCTAGGAGCAAATGCTCTCATTAGCTCTCCTCCTTGCATTAGGATTTTCAATTTTTGAGCAAATGCTTTTAAACTTTTAGTGCTGGGGAGTAAATGCTCGATATGTCATTTTTTTTTTCTCAATTTAAACACAATTGAATTTTTCATGTTTTTAACATGTTGTTTTCTCAAGTACTTTCCTCGACATGTTGAAAACGTGTTTTTTTAAATAAATCGACTTTGCCATGAAATCGTTTGAATCCATGTTTTTAACGTGTTCTTGTTTAGGCGTTACCATATATACAGTGACAAGTTTCTCACATGTCATTTTTGTGCTTTTTAATATCAAACATGGTTATAACATATTCTTATTTGACTTTACCATGTAGAATGGTTGCACATGTGTTCTAAACATGTCATTTTTATTTTTTTCCATAGAAAATTTGTTTCAATTTAAACCAAATGGAATTTTTTTAAATATTTTTAACATGTTGTTTCTCGTGTTTTTTTCTCGACACGTTGAAAACGTGTTTTTATAAAGAAATTAACTTTGCCATGAACTCTTACAAATTCACATGTTTAACGTATACAAAACATGTTTATATTCCATATTCCATATGCACGGCTTAACATTGATATTAACCATATAAATAACATGTTTTACATATAGTTTTGGATATAATATGGCCCTATAATAATGTTTCCACCCAGGCAGGGTATCACGTGATGGCCACAAAGGGCATTTTGATGACGTCATCCTTTTAGGAATTGTGCCTGATTTATCGTTTTGCTTAATGTTAGCCCCTGAATGCCCTTTGGGACCTAAGAACCATTTCATGTTTTGTTCTAAATGGCCCTGAAATCGAAGGCTGGAAAAGGTCCTTTTCCCCAGAGGGTCCTAACCCTGGTCACGTAATTGAGCCTCCATTGTTAGTAATCGGTGATTAATTAAGGGTAACATGCCGCACTTCATTTGCAAAGGGGAATTCCAAAGGGCCGCCCTTAGGGGGAAATCCCCTTAGGACCCATTTGTTTTCCTACATTTACACGCATGTATATATTACCATAGATGGAGCATTATATAGCACGAAACATATAATATTACCGCAATATAGAACAATGTAATGTACAAAATAGAATGTAACCTTATATGGCGCGATATATAACATATGAAATATATAAAATTACTGCAATACATAACAGCCTATTGTGGACACCCATATGTGGTGCCAAATAAAGTACAAAAAATATGTAAAATCATTGCAATATAGAACAATGTATTGTACAAAATAGAATGAAGCCAAATATGGTGCAATATATAACATAAGAAATATAAAACTACTGCAATATGGAACAATCTATTGTGGAATATTTGCCATATATGGTGCATAATATAGTACAAAAAAATGTAAAATCATTGCAATATAGAATGTTCCCATATATGACCGGTGCATTATACTATATATCACTGCAATATATAGAACAACATATATTGTGGAATATTTGCCATATTCGGTACATTATATTGCATATTAAATATATAATAACAAAACAATATATAGTACAACAATATATATTGTGATATATCGAGCATATAATATTCCATACAAATATGAAATCACTGCAATATAGAAAAATTTATTAGAGAATATCGTATATTGTAATATATGGAGCATAATATAGCATGGACAATATAAAATCACTGCAATATAGAACAAATTAGTGTAGAATATTGCATTATAAGGCATAATAAATTTATAATATCACTGCAATATATAGTAAGACTTATTGGGGAATATATTGTACAATATCGTATATTGCAATATAGAACAATTTATTACAGAATATCGTATATTGCAACATATGGAACATATTATATAGCATATAATATAAAATAACTGCAATATGCAAATTGTATGCTCTTCGCAATATAAAACAAATTATTGTAGAATATTGCATTATAATGCATGCTAAATATATAATATAACATACTATCTTATATTGCAATATATGGAGCATAATATACCATAAAAATATAAAATCATTTCAATATAGAACAAATTATTGTAGAATATTGTATATATTGCCATATATGGTGTATATAACATACCAAAACAAATATATAAAATCTCTGCAATATAGAACAACCCAGTGTGGAATATCGCACGTTATCCAAAATGCAATATATATATATAAAGTTATCGTCCGAGATGTGTAATGGCATAAATGCAGAGGTCCATAAGTGGAGAATTTCGCAATAAAATTGTCCATCAGAAGAATCAAGTGATGTGAGTCGTGCTTTTAAATTGGGTCATTTTATAGAACGAAATTTGTTCTGACCAAGCGAATGAAAAAAAGTCCTTTTGTTTGGGGGGGGATCTTTTGAAAATTTATCGTTTTTGTAGATTTCATTTTAGAGGGCTTATTTTCTTTGAAATTACCGAAATGTCCATAAAAACAGTGGATGCAATTTGGCAGAAGACCTTTAAGACCCTTTTCTCCGCATTCCGAGTCGTTTAAAAAGTGTACACTTTACGATCAAAAGAAAGAGGGACCCAAGAATTAATGGCACCACATTTGTGTGTCCTCATTTTCACCCTTCCAAAATAGGCCCATTTTCAAAAACAAAGTTAAAGTAATATCCATAAAACAAGGACCAACTCTGGTAATAAGGATATGTCCAAATTATGACCCAGGAAAGGCAATGGACCTCTCAAATTGGTCATTGGCTAAAACTTGGAACGATTGGCCGACAAAAACTCGTTTTACCCCCCCTCACCAGTGGACATTAAACAAGGGCCATCAGAGTGGGGGACAATGGATTTTTCGCAAATCGCTCGTGTCTGCGCATAACGCGTTCCAATTTATGCCCTTTCGTCGCCATGCGTGCTTTTTTTACGACCATTTTTCATAAGTTTATGACATCGCTTTCAGTTATGCGTGTCACACGCGTGACATCTTGTTATCAGCACATTTAAAGAGTGATGTGCGGTCAAGTGTAATTTAATGTAGTGGGGGGGGGGAGGAGTATGTTGTAGAGCGGTGCAGTGGTGCAGTGCAGTGCAGTGCAGAGAAGAGTAGTGTGGAGTGGAGCCGAGTGTAGACTACATACTAGAGGCATGCATGGTGTGGTATGGACTTGTAGTGTAGTGTAATTTAATGTAGTGGGGAATATATTGCAGAGTAGTGCAGTGTAGAGAAGAGTAGAGTGGTGTGTTATTTGGTGTAGACTACATTGAGAATCATGGTGTGGTGAGGATTTGTAGTGTAGTGTAATTTAATGTAGTGGGGAATATATTGCAGTGGTGCAGTGCAGTCTAGAGAAGAGTAGAGTAGAGTGGACTGGAGGGCTAGAGTGGCTTGCATGGTGTGGTATATAGACTTGTAGTGTAGTGCAGTGAAATTTAATGTAGTGGGGAATATATTTCAGAGCAGTGAAGAGAAAAGTGAAGTGTATTGTTATTTAGTGTAGACAGCATTGAGAAGCATGGTGTGATGAGAACTTGTAGTGGAGTACATTGTGGAGTGGTGCAGTGCAGAGCAGAGTGAAGTGTAATTTAGTGTAGACTACATCATAGAGTACAATTGTAGAGTTGACTTGTAGTGCAGTGAAGTGTAATTTAACGTGATGGAGTGTTTGTAGAGTGGTGTGGTGGAGTGTAGTGTGGGGTAATAGTGGTAAAAAATGGTTTGGACGTGTAGTGCAGTGTAATTTAGTGTAGTGGGTAGTATATAGCAGAGCAGTGCAGAGAAGAGTGTAGTGTAATTTTGTGTGGACTACATTGTAGAGTGTTTCTAGAGAGGTATATGGTGTAGTGTGGACGTGTAGTGTAGTGTAATTTAATGTAATGACGTATATTGCAGAGCAGTAGAGTATAGAGTGGGATTATGCCTGGTTAGGATAATTTTATTCCTCTAGTTAGACTTAAAAGATGCATTCTTTCTTATATATTTAGGATGATGCCCTCGTTAGTTAGGATTAGGAGATACCGGATGTGGAAGGAGGAAGATCGATACGGCGTTCAATGTCCTCCGCACGTGCGGATCGATTGTCGTCGGCCATCTTGGATGTCATTAAGTCCTCAGATGATGTGATTAGCCGCTGTTTTTACGGCTTTTGGCATCTCTTCTAAGAAGCCATCATTTGGCATCGCTTTACTTAGACGCACCATCAAAACACTATTTCCGCAGAAAACGACATTTAGAAGAAAAAAAAACGGCCAATTCGATTATTACAGGAGGTCGCCATCTTGGATGAATAACAAAAAAAAAGCAGCCTCTTTTTACGGCTTAATCGACTTTAGCCTGCAGACGAACGATAATTAACTAATGCTATTAGGTCCTAAAAACCTAAACGATCAAAAATTACATGTATAAAGGTCCATTTTATATCCAATGTCTACAACTGTGTGGAATGGCAGATGATGGCAGAAAATAATCCCAACCAGGAAGAAAATTATCCTAACCAGACAGAAAATGTGCACAGCTAGGCAGATATAATCCCAACTAGGCAAACAATGATCCCAACTAAACAGAAAGTAATCCTAACTTGGCAGAAAGTAATCCTAACCAGACAGAAAATGTTCACTCCTATAGGCAGATATAATCCCAACTTGGCAGAAAATAATCCCAACCAATCCAACCAGGCAAAAATAATCCTAACCAGGCTGAAATGACCCCAACCAGGCAAATAATGATCCTAACTAGGCAGAAAATAATCCCGAAAATGATCCTAACCAGACAGAAAATGGTTAAAGCTATATATAGGCAGCTATAATCCCAACTACGCAGGAATGCAGACAAATTTATCATACATGCCTAATAACTCATGAATCCTAACTAGAAAGTCGTGTATAAGGATGTTAGCTTCCTAACTATACAGTAATCCATTAAAATGAGGCAGGCAAGAATCTTCCAAGTATATATATGCATCCTAACTAGATAGGAATGCAGACAAATCATTCGAGTTAATGAGGCATGAATGCTAATTACGTAAGCCAGCATCCTAACTAAGCAGACATCATAATGAGCTAGATAAATCATCCTAACTATTTAAGATGATAAGCTTCCTAACTAGGCAGGCATGCCGACACATCCTAACCTCATGACTCTTAGCTTGCAGGCAAATGTATCCTAACTAAGAAGTCTAGATCCTCTTAACATGGCAGGAATGCATACAAACAAGTATCCTAACCAGACAACCATTCAACAAAATGGAATGATGTCATTTTTGCATTGATGGCACGTACGAAATGACGCATGCAGCGCCCCCTTTTGTGAGCCATACTAACTCGGGCTTTGATGGGTTTATATCAAGTTGCTTAGGACCATCATCATGTTCCAATGTTCTCAGTCTGTTCAATAACCTCCTAACGTCACACGCACTTTGACCCCGACGTGTTTTTTTTTTCTTTTAAAAAAATGGCCGACTCGACTTTATTAAAGTCACTCGTATCCATTTGTAGGAGATGATGTACGACGGTCACGGGTGTCGCCCCCGTGGGACCCCCGTTCCCATAAAATGGGGATGGAAGAATTCCCCTTTCCATAAGGTCGGAAAGACGCCATTGTTGAAACGGACCAATGAGCGGATCGATGAAGATGACACGTGACTATCATTTCCCCTCCACGATTCATCGACCGTTTTATATCCAATCCCCCAGTTCATCGGATTGGTTTACCCCCCCACATCATCAGGGGGGGTGTTGATGACGCCATTGGTCCCTATCTGGGATTAGGCCTCGCGATGGATATATTGTCATCGATCCGGTGTTTTGGCGACAATGACATCGTTCGAATTAGCCATGAAATGGAAGCGTAATTGATGGAGATATATCGCCAAATTGAGCTCATCCGCTTTTACATTTTACTAATCGCGATTGAAAAAAAGACAGGGCGAAAACGAACGTTTTTTATTTCGTTCCATGTTTTGAATATGGACAACCCATTCTAATTGAGATAGAAAGGACAAAAAAATGGAATCTTATAGCCATCGTGGCAAAAGTAGAACGAGAAAAAAAAAAGTAGGCATGGCAAACTCATAGAACACATTCTATACCAATCAAAGAACGCGCGAGACATTCTAGAACGTAACTGTAGAACTGTAAAATGTAAACATGAGAACGTTGGAACTAAAAATTATACACATGGCAGCGGTAGAATTATAAACATGGTAACTATATAGAACTGTTAAACGTAAACATGGCAACTATAGAATTAACTGTGGGACTATAAAATTTACACATGGCAACTTTGGAACGATAAATTGTAAACATAGCAACTGTGGAACTAGAAATTTTAAACATGGCAACTATATATAGAACTGTAAAATGTAAACATGGCAATTGTGGAACTGCATGTAAAATGTAAATATGGCAAATATAGAACTGCATGTAAAATGTAAACATGGCAACTGTAGAATTATATAAAGTGTTAACATGGAAACTATAAAGAACTAAAACCTAAACATGGCAAATGGAGAATTGTAAAATGCAAACATGGCAGCCATAGAACTTAAAATGTAAACATGTCAACTATAGAACTGAGAAATTACAGAACTGTAGAACTATAGAACTATGGAACTACAGAACTATGGAAGTATAGAACTAAAGAACTGTATAAACTATGGAATTATAGAAATGAAGAACTGTAGAACTCTGGAATTATAGAACTGCAGAATTATAGAACTGTAGAACTATAGAAACTGCCGAATTATGGAAGAATAAAACTATGCAATTATAGAACTGTAAAGCTGTAGAATTATATATAACTGCAGAATTATGGAACTTTAAACTATACAATTAAAGAATTTTGGAATTGTATAGAACTATAGAATTATAGAACTGCAGAATTATAACATGTCTGAAAACATGCGTGACATTAGATGTCTAGGCATATACAATTTATAAAGCCCTATATTCGAATATACAGCATGATATAATTCAGATGAAATGTCAATATATGTATACTATATATACTTTTGCATGCGTGTATAATTGTATATATTAAACTCAATATTGTAATACGATGAGATATGTAATTTCAAATATTGTCTATAATACACATGGTAATGCACTGGCTTATAGCATTGACTATAAACTTTTGACGTGTATAATTTGGTTGTATATTCTGTCAAATACAATATTATACATGTATATAATTGTGCATATTAAACTCAATATTGTAACACGATGAGATGTATATTTCCAAATATTGTCTACGCGTGGGAATGCGCTCACATGCGACGCTATAAACTTTTGACGTGTATAATTTGGTTGTATATTTTGCTGAATTAGCGTGTTTTTTCTCCCTTTTATCGCCGCCATTAAGTATATTTCTATCCTCGTAAATTGCCCTATATAATTAAGCCGCAATATCCAATTAAACGACTGTCTCGTGTTTACCAAATGGGAATTGTCATATATCACAATTATATCATTATGCAAATTGCGAAGCGTATAAAAGGAGAGAAAGAGATTTAATGTCGCTTTATCCCGATATACAAAAGATAAATCAACGCACAAAAAGAGATATAAAAATAGAGAGAGAGAGTAAAAAATGTGCGAAATGGGAGTTAACCAATCAGCATTCATTATGAGCTATTCGAATTTAAAAGCCCCTCCTCCTCAGGGGCCGAAAATCATTAATATTTATGACAAATTCCCTCCTTATATGACATCATGGAGCCAATGTATACAAACTGCAATAAAATATACTACGCCAAAGTACAGAGCCATTGTTAGCATCCTATATATACGAACGGAGAAATATGCGACTTCCGGTCCAGGGAATATACACTTCCGGTCACTTAATCGAATCGGAAAACGGTAATGGGCCTGCTTGCTGACAATCCAAAATGGCAGCCATGCTTAGACACTGTGTGTAAACTACAGCGGATATACAGTATATATACTATGGAATATCGATTATCTGGGTTATTGCGGTTAATCGAAAAAGGGATAATATATTTTGATCTAATATAGAATGATCTCATTCTAAGGTTGCTATGTTTACATTTTCCCATTCTATGATTGCTGTGTTTACATTTTTCCATTCTAAGGTTGCCATGTTTACATTTTCTCATTCTATGATTGCTATGTTTACATTTTACAATTTGATGGTTGCTGTGTTTACATTTTTCCA
>JAQGBW010006078.1:0-11061 GCA_034698625.1 Julus scanicus
CACCGACCTCGACCTGGGAGCGAACCCAGCATCTTAGGATCAAGAGGCAAGCACGTAACCCACTCGACCATCAGCGTCAGCGAACTTTTTTGTACTGACACAGGGCTATACAGACAGAATCTGTCAAAAGAGAGATTTAACCAACAACATACGATTCGCTTACCGTTAACGTTGACCGGTCTCATGCACGCATGCTCCGAAACCCTTGCATGTTTACTAGGCCCATGTGCATTTCGAAAAAAATGACGTCAACGTTAACGGTAAGTGAATCGTACATACTTGGCTAAATAAATCTGCATTGTTGTGTGCGTTGAACCTTTACACGCCATTTTTCCCCATGTAGGCCTACACAATTATTACCAAACGCAGCAGGAAGGAAGCTGCGAGGCAATTTACTGTCCTTGTACATGCACTAAAATGACGCCCAATAGCTAGTGACTCGTCTAGGATTGAAAAAAGGGAAATTCCCTATTTTGCAGCTGTATGTGCACATGGCTGCTGATAAAAACCTGTCTAACCGCATTTTTCACTACTTCCAAGAGTGAACCTGTCAAACAGGTTCTACTGCACTGGTCCAGACATGGTCATGGACATGTCCATATATGTTTTTCAGACATACGCGTGTTTAAAGAGAATATCATGTAGGCATACATGTCTATCTAATTTATTAACATGAATAATTTAACAATTTAATAACATAAATGCTACAAAAATAATTTAAGTAAACCTAATGCGGGTTTCTTATTACGATTATCCATCACCTTTTATTAACTTGATTTATTTTTTTCACGCATGTATATTTACTTCCGAGTTGTTAATTCCCACCATCATTTTTCATAAAATAAACAGTTGATGCATGATGAAAACTTAAATTTCATTGGCGTTTATAAGATGCTAAATTATGAATTATGCATTCGGCAATACAATGCCACGTATATTTAAAGCGAGCGTACACAAGATATAAAAATAATCAATAACGAAGTTTTGGGAGGCAAAAATGCCCTCGCCATTTTGCAATTAGCGATTCATTAAGATGCTAATTTTTGTCGCATTTTAAGGCTGCTACACATTGATTGCAAACTTCAATTTTCGGGTCTTCATAATCCGTATTTGTCTACACGGCTTATCGAACATTTTCAAAAGAGTTTAGCATAATTTATTAAACGTGTCTAAACTGTTATATATTCAGCACATAAATAATTGTTAGACAAAATTAACTATACAAATTTTCTATCAAATCGCAGGAATCAGAAATTATCTTAAAATTTTGTATACATAATAGGGTGCGGATCTAAAATTATAAATCATTTTATCAAACCGTAAAATGTGGTTATTTTTGGATTGAAACTTCGAGATAGTTTTTGGTTATTTCTATTTGGTATTCTTAAATATTGTATAAAAATACCATACATACCAACTTTTAAGGGGAAGCACACATTCAGTTAATGAAGTAGTAAATAATACACCCTGAATGTTGGCAAACAATACATATTCGCGTGTTAGCAGTGATTGCCTACTTTAGGGCAGCACACATTCAATTTTAATTTTTCTTAATTATTTTTGGCTCATTTTCATTCATTTAGCTGAACTTTGACATGTACAAGTTAATAATTTTTAAAATTGGCAACAACTACAAAAGTGCAAATTCAAGGCCCCAAATCTGTGGTCACAGTCTACTCAAAAATGGAGATTGTCCATCAGTAACTTAAATTGCATCAAATGCAATTATATTCAACTAAAACGAAATGTTTAATTGTATTTATTTATCAACACAATATTCATTAATTAGCAGCATTTACAATATCTGCCACTAAATTTTAATGTAGAAATAACGATCATTTTTCTAATAAAAACTTGTGATTTTTCGACACAAAAACAAAATGTTTAAAATTGCAAAAAAACATTGTACCTGTTTGTTTCACAGGTTGTTATATAGTAGTAAATAAAGGCATTTTAGATTAAATCTTTCGGACCAAAATCCACGATAGAACTAGCTATTAATGTCACTGTCTCAACTTACCCCACGTCTTAATGCTCCCCCACTCTCCCCAACACGTAACATATTCATACTTTCAAGTTACCACACAGCACATTAGGCATTAAAGTCTCGATTTTCTCTAAAACCAAATAACAATTAAAGCGTCTTATAGTTATTTTAAAGACGTGGCGTTTGTACATTCTACACGTCCCCATATTTTTTGATGGAACACAGGTCTGATAATACGGACACTCCGACTCACTCTTATAATCTGGATTCAACTGTGTATACACGCAGCGTATTGACTAAGTAAACCACGTAAACCTCGTAAATTTAAATTACGCATTATAAATTATACTTTTTTAGTTTAATTAAAACATAAATAACGCAAAACAACATACCAATGTGGAACGTCTTTCCTTATATACATATAAATATCCAAAATGGCGATGTGGAACTGCCTTCGTTTCTTTAAAGAATATTTGGCACGTGCACACGTGCCACCGCTTGCACGTGGGCACATGCGTTCGGTTTAAAATAACGTTGGCACGCGCACCGCATGCGCCGCGTGCACGTGCCTTCCTTCGGATTTCATAAGGCTGTTCCATAGCGTGGAACGAAAGATTTAGATGTGGAACAATGTTTTTCAATATGGCTTTCGGTAGATTCGGATTTAAGTTTTGGTAGTTGTTTTCAAGATTTTGTGGGAATATTGTCATGTGAAAATGCAGCTTATGTACACGTGTAAGTAACAGATTCTTGTGAACGATATAAACTAAAGATATATTCGAGATACTACCTAAAATAAGCAAAATTCGTTAAGCCATGGATGGAATGCCCCGATGTATTTTTTTGGGTTAGGCCTGCTCCTACCAGCAAGTGGGAGCTTGAATTTAGTTTCCCCAATTATAAATGTGGTTAAAAACATTCGTTTAAAGATGCTGCCTAATATTTGCTATTTCTTAGCCAAGATCTAAAGAAAGGTCCATATCTAAAATTTCAAACAATTTTACAAACACCCCGTGTGAAAAAAAAATCTTAATGGCTATTATATTTCGTGTTATATTCCTACTGTTTATCAATAGGCCCCATATGATATCCAACATATTTGTTTGAAAACAGGTATGGACATATATGTCCATGGGAGAGAAAAACTTAATTTTCCACCTGGCCAATTAATTATATCCACTGTTGTGTACATTTTCTATGTTACTAAAGTTGAAAATCAATGTATGTTTCTCTCTACATCTTTTCGTGCATGAATTGCACATTCATATAAAAAAATTGCATGTTTTGTCATGTGTAGCAATACAAAGGAACAAACACAGTGTGTGATAACCCCATGATCCCATTATGGAAATAATATAAATTCTGCTGAATATATTTATATCAATTAAGATGCGGTTGTCAAACTCTTTGGCCTTTAACCCAAAAATTAATAAGAACCTCATGCAGCTTTTCTTTAATATAAGACTTTTTTTTAATAAAAAAACATCGCCCAATAATTATTTTGTTCGTATTTAAAGATTCATATTATAGGCAGAGAGAGATAATGGGGCTTGTTTTTTAAAGAAAAAAAACAGCTTGAGTAAAGGCAATTTTTAAAATTTAATATTGGTGCATTTTTGAACGCTAAGCTTAGTGGTCAAAATTGTCATTTGGATCATGTGACCATTAACCACATGGTACCTCCTTGTTGATAATGGCATTTTCGTTGTTGATAGAAAAATTATTGACTGTACTACTATATCAATGAAATTTAATTATTTAAAATAATAGGGGGAAAATTCTAATTTTTTAAGATGTGTTCTGTTTTAGTTAATGAGGCCCATTGCAGGCTATAGGCCCTATTATCCAATTGGGCAATTTTTAATACATATTTTGAGCATGTTTCCGAGTCATCTTTTAACAAATAGCAGCCTTTATTTTTTTGTAGATAAATTAAAAATATAACAAGTCTTTTGTTTAACATTTCTGCTGAATATGGCCCTTAAGATGGGGCTCAAATATCCAAGAATAACTGTCATCTTGGAATCGAGAAAGTCTTCAAAATCTTCACATGGGTTTTTTAAAATTTTGACAAATACTGCTGTTATATATACTGTAAAATGTTTATTTCACTCTACATGGGTAATGGACCCATGTTTAAGGACTCATTTCCCAGTACCTTTTTGTAATTGGGTCAAGACATACTTTTTATAAAATAATTCCTCTGAAAATACAACAAAAAATTAGTGTCTGAATGTTGTAACTGAATACAATTATTTCTTAAGATGACCTAATTACCAATTCTCCCTTTCATATGGCATCCTTTACAAATGTGAATATGGGGCATATTTGGCCCTATGTCATTTTACCACCACCTTGGTTAATAAAAAACTGCATACATATATAGTTTATTTGGTCTCAAACTGTAAATTTTACGCATTTCTTTAGTATGAATATAATATTAGATTTTATTTCATTGTTTTTTTACATCAGCATAGGCCCTTAGAGATTAAATTGGACCTTGACTGAGTAGGCTTATTATTATGGCAGCAGCAGCTAAAGACAATATATACTGTTATATACATGCATGAACAATGTATATATGGGAGCAAATTCATAATGGGACATTTGTCCCACTTTCTTCACTTCTTCTTCTTCTTCATCTTGAGCATCTTTTGGAAGAAGAAGAAAGTGAGGAGAAATAAAAAAAAATCGATATTTGTTTTAACGAAGTAGTTTTCCAAGTGTACTGGAACATAATGACGTTTGCTCATAATTACTGTTGAGACCACCGATGAGTTTTCTATGATCTTTAGCCACGTTTTTCTCGCCTGCCAAATGTTTGGTGAAAAGCGATTTTAAGACGCGTCAATAGCAACACACTTTTCACAATTTAATTTAGCATTCAGCGAAGGGTGGATAGGGCACACTCCTGTAATGCAGTCAAACCTTCGTCTATGGGCACCTCTCTACTTTGGACAGCGAGAGATTTTTATCGGTACAGTACGCGTGCGGGGCGGTGAATAGCTTTTATTATAACAGTCGATTGGGAGATCAGTTTTGGTACTTGCTATATAAGTAACATGATGGTTTTATGTGCGTTACATGCTGATATTGTAAGGGGGCTTACGTGTTAAAAATATTGTATCCGATTGTTTATAAAAATTTAGGCCCCTTATCAAAAACTACACTGTAATACATATACACTTGACTGCAGTGCACAAGCTTTAATGCTGAACACAGAAGCCACACTGCAGAACATATAAATTTCACTGCAGTACATGTACAGCTTTACTGCAGTACTCCTAAGCTTTACTGCAGTACATATAAGCTTCACTGCTGAACACAAAAGCTTTACTGCAGTACACATAGGTAGTATAAATACAACCTGCACTGCAGTAGATGTAGCGCTTCCTAGTACTTCTAAGCATGACTGCAGAACACATAAGCTTTACTGCAGTACTCTTAAGCTTCACTGCAGTACTCTTAAGCTTCACTGCAGTACACTTAAGCTTCACTGCAGTACTCTTAAGCTTCACTGCAGTACTCTTAAGCTTCACTGCAGTACTCTTAAGCTTCACTGCAGTACACATAAGCTTTACTGCAGTACTCTTAAGCTTCACTGCAGTACTTCTAAGCTTCACTGCAATACACATAAGCTTCACTGTAGTACTTCTAAGGATCACTGCAGTACACATAGAAGCTGCATTGCAGTAAATGTAGTTTTAATGCATAACACATAAGCATCACTACAGTACACATAGATAGCATAAATATAACTTGCACTGCAGTAGATGTAGAGCTTCACTGCAGTACAGATAGAAGCTGCACTGCAGAACATATTCCTATTTAAATCCCTACCAGAAATGAAATATGATTGTCCACATTTTTAATTACAGTTTTAAAGGATATTTATGAAGCCTAGTTCCAAGGGCTTGGACCAAATGGTCATTCGTTACACATATTTAATAAGATGATATTAAAGACATTTGTTCAGTACATCAGTGGTTTTGAGTTAATTAACATGCCACCATTCATCCTAGTTTGAGTTTATAATAAGTAAATAAAATCGTCTCATATGTAAAGAAGGTCCCTTTATAGTGTGGGCACTTTCATTACCTCCAAAGTGCCCATAGTACAGAGGGATGATTGCACTTAAGTTGCTTGTTTTTTTTAAAAAAAATACTAGATTTAGATGGAAGAAGAAGCTCATATATGATGAGAGAAAATAAATTACCCAATATTTCTCATTTAGTTCTTAAAAGCCCCAGTGATTACCATGACCGTTCATTTATATAAAATAAACAACAGCCTTGAGAAATTCATCATAAGAAAAAGAAAGCCTAGAAAACGTGTCTTATATGATACAACCTTATTTTCTTGAAGAAGAAAAAAATATGCCATGGTTATAGAAACAAGGAGTGGAAAATCTCTCAGAGGCCCATTCAACGTTTTAATTCACCGGTAATAATAAAATGTCAAGAATTATTGAACGAAAGGGCATAATCATACTTCACTTCCCCTAAGAAATATATAATACACTTGATGAAACCTAAATTTCTGAGTCTTTATATTAAGTTAGGGCCTATCTTTCAAATGTAAGATAGTTCTTCATTGGTATCGTGGGAAATGATATTCTTTTGGGATTTTTTAAAGCATTTTTTTTTTTGAAAAATAAAAGCATTTATATGGAGAGAAGTATTTAATGTTAAATGCAAACTGCATATCAAGCATCTTGGGATTTAATTTTGATGCATAATACATTAGAAGAAATGCAGCGTGCTTACAAATTCGTGATGCGAAACTTTGAGCCTTTTGAAAAGGACCTTGAATTTTCATTCAAATACGAATATTATGCTTATTCAACTTTATGCTATTGTATACAGTAGAAACTCGATTATCCGGACCTCAATCATCTGGATCCTCAATTATCCGGACGTGCGGAACCAAATTTTTTTTTTAAGGTGCGTATGCACAAACGAAAGATTAAGACACATGAAACATATATATGCTCCCTTAATGTATACGGGTGGGGTGTCTGATTAAATGTGGACAGGGATTAGCCATAAGTTTTTTGCGATTGAATGTGGACATAACTTTTTTGCGGCTAAGTTTTTTGCGACGTATTTTTTTTGCGGCATAAGTTATGTGCGGCGTAAGTTTTTTCGGCAATTGCGAAAGTCGAAATTTCACCCATTTTTGAAAAAACTGTATGGGTATTACAAATCTATGAAAATTCGACTTTTGAAATTGCAGTTTTTTTCTTGCAAAATTAGAAAGTAAACGTTATTTCGATCATAAAAAGCCAAAAAAAAATCGATAAAAATGTACCCGAAGGTCCCTAAAAATGTTCTCAAAAATGTACACGAAGGTTCCATAAGTGTATATCTTTGAAGACATTTTTGGGGCCCTATGGGTACATTTTTCAATTTTTTTTTTTTTTTTTTTTGCTTTTTATGATTGTAATAACGTCTAATTTCCAATTCTGCAAGAAAAAACTGCAATTACAAAAGTCGAAATTTGAAAGTAGACGTTTTTGCGACCATGTACACTTTTTTAGGCCCTTCGTGTACATTTTTGAAGTCCTTTTTGGGGCCTTTTGAGTACATTTTTTTCGATTTTTGTTGGCTTGTTACATTACAATAACGTCTACTTCTAACCACTGACTGGCAGCCCAGAAATTGCCCTATACAGTACAAACTCGATTATCCGGATTTTTGCTTATCCGGATGACCCCTGGTCCCAATTAGTCCGGATAATCGAGTTTCTACTGTATAGTCCACACAAATATACACCATGTGTAAATTCAAAACATGCCAACTATATGTTTCTAATTTGAATATTTTAATAGCTACATTTTATGCCTTTAGAATCCGAAGAAACTAATCTTAAAATTTGTCCCCAATGTATGGTCCCATTTAAAAGATGAGACCTTAAATTATATAGGGCCATATATGTACATGGTCAAAAAATGGTGTTCTATGTCGATGTATCGAAGAAAATGTGGACATTGATGATATACGGGCATAAATTAATTTAATTCATTAAGCAAAAATATTAGTTTTATACAACTATTATCAAGAGAGGAATATTTTGTTATCACAGTGTAGAAATTTTATTTTAAGCTCGTAATTTGTACTCACTTTGAGTGTACTTATATCTGACTGACTAGACGATCGATTAATTAATCGATATAAAAATCGTGCGAAGTAGTTTTGTAGATTGTCGATCGTGCCCCACATTTATACATGTGTTGTAGTTTTCACTAAAATTGGAGAATTGCGTGCTGCTAGCATTGTGATGTCCTTTGGGATTTTGTGTAAAATTAACAACTATCAACAAAACTCTTTAAATTGAGGTCGTTAAAAGTTCTTGCGTGATGCCTTTAAAATAACAAGACTGTTCTGATTTACAATACTTTAAGATAATGATTAAACGCTGTACAAATACCATGCCTTAATACAAGTCTCTATATAAGTTTTTTTGCTTGTAGAGAAAATCAAGACCTTATACGGAACATTTTTTAAAATGTCTTAAATGCATAAACGCCTGAATTAGTTTTTAAAATAAACAACTTTAAAAGAGACCACACACAGCAGGGTGGATCCAGCAACTTGACGCCTTCAATGTACTAAATGCTTGGCCCCACTAGTGGTTTTGTTTACTTTTCTATCACCCAAAACCTGTTTGTCATTATGGCAAACAGGTTTTGGTGATAAAATCGCCTGAAGAATAATTTGGGAGTTTGCATTCTTTAGTTGCTAGGATTAAAAAGTCTGCAGTGCACGAGGTTCCATTGAAAGTAAAACCTGATTCACATTGCTGTATTTGCGCCCGTTTTTGTGCGTTGCGTGGCGCTGCGAATGCGGTGACGCAAGAAAAACTCATCTGACGCAACGCGACGGACACACCACGCGACGCAATGCAAAAGCTTGAAAATCCAAGCTTTTTGTATGCGTTTTCCAAGATGGCGGCTTTCACCGACGAACGTTTAATTGAGGCACTTCGAGACAGACCCATTTTGTATGCAATGCTGACGCACCAGTGTGTATGCTTCATGCACCGCAGTGACGTCACGTTGCATTGTGTGACGTTTCCCTGCGTTTGCGCAACGCGATGAAGCAATATGAATCAGGCTTAAAGGCTCCTTCACACTAGACGTTTTTTACGTTGCGTCCTTACGGCTTGAAGCTTACGGTAACACCATTCACATTTTACGCTCTGACGTAGCTTTCAGCGCCATCTATTGAATGTAAAATGTACTTGCCTCCATATCTCGATGCAAGAGAAGGACGTCTGCTTTTTTTAGCTCTCTTCCCTTCGGTCCAAATTTTTCAGCTCTCTTCCCATTGGTCCAAAATAGAAACGATCCTATTTCGCTTGCGCCGCCTTGCGTTTCCTTGTATCGTGCCATAGTTGTCTGCTAGTGACGTCAAACATCCACCATAAGGCCGCACCGTAAGAAAAACATTCTAGTGTGAAGAAGCCTTAATGTGGTTCACTTCTGCGAGTAAATAGCTGCTTGAATAAAATCACCAGTGCAGCTTACCCAACCCTCTGAGTTACCCACTTAAAAAAAATCACAACCCTATCTTTTTCAATGGGTTAGACTTGCAAAGACACTCACAGTTGAATAAGGGAGAGGTCTGGGTGGATGTGAGAATTGTTTGGGGAGGCTTGATGGATCAGAGAGTGCATCGTATTGTTGTTTGTCACTTTGAATTGGTAGATTTTTTTAAAAATTTATATACAAGTATGAAAAATGTCCATAATTTTGCACACGCTGCCAGCAGGTGGCAACATGAGATTGGCAAGTTGTGAGATCAAAAAGTCTACTATTTAAGCGTGAAAAAATGACACGAACATGACCTTGCTGATTTATAAAGCTATTTTAAACAATTTTTATTTTCATTTAATCTCTTTTTGTTTGACTGTGAGTGTCGTTGCAAATTTTTCCATTGAAAGGGAAAGGGTTGTAATCCCCTTAACTGAAGAATAGCGTGAAGTAAGGGATAACGATAGTCGGAAAAAGTCAGTTTAACTGGGAAAATTCCAAAAAAGTAGTAAATAAATGTTCACAAAATATTGAATTTTAATTGTTGAGACAGATTATCAATCAGTGATGTTAGCTCATCCACATCCAAATTTTTCAGTCACGTGTATCCAGATTTTAGTTTGATGGTCACATGCATCCAGATCTAAATTTTTTGGTCACATGTATGCATATCTAAGTACTATAAAATATATATAAACAGTAGATCCTATATGCAATATCGATATTCTATTTTAAATCTGGCAGCTACAGTCCTTTCTATACGCAGGGCATAAAAGCAAAATCTGGTTTTCTCTTGACAAACAATACATTCTTGTTGTTGTCTTCCAAATACATAGAGTAGATCCTTCAAGTATTCGATGGAAGCACACGTTTGTACATCGCATATGAAAACATGTATAAATGCAGTCATCGTGCATGTGTGTACATGTTGCCGCGATACATTTTCAAGACTCCAACGAGACAGGAACCTGAACTGCTGGCTTTACAGTATTTTCTCCAGATTCAAAAGGATCTGCATGCACTGATGTGGTTTGGTTGCTTTGTATCAAAGAAAAAAGCACTAGAAAGGATGATGGGGGCAAAAACAGAAAAATGTGAATACTGTAAAAATAGTATTTCAAGACTGGTATTATGACCCAGTTATTTTCTAAAAAAATATTTAAAGAAGTTAAGATACTTTAAATGTCATTTTAGCATTTTTTTTTTAATTTCTTTTAAGTTACGATACACATCCTTAAAAAAATGAAAATAATTTAGTTATGTATAAATGTCTTAATTGGAGATATTATACCAACACGATGCATGCTTGTAGCACATCCACTCTTTGGATACAGCTTAGTTGTGCATGTGATAATTTAGTGCAATTATGTGTGACAATAGGGGTACTCAAAACAACTTGTCACTTTGGCATTTGGACTATAGTTAAGTGTCTTTTGTGAAATAGGCGCAAATGCAGCTTGCACGGGCTGATCAAAAAATTCCGGGACTTTTTGAATTGCCCGACAATGGAGCGTCGTAAAGCAATATGGTTAACAGTATT
>JAQGBW010006079.1:0-11059 GCA_034698625.1 Julus scanicus
TAGAAAAACGTGGTTTAAAAAAAAACTTCCAGATCACAAATTCATAACGACAATAATCTTCTTAATCAGAAAAAATGTGGTTGAAATAAATTTCCAGATTAGAAAAACGCGGTTTAAAAAAAACTTCCAGATCAGAAATTCATAGCGTCAATAAACTTAATAATCAGAAAAAGGTGACTTCAACAAACTTTCAGATTCGAAAATTGAAATTTTAATAAACTTCCAGAAAAAAAAAATCAAGGTTTCAGCACTGAAGCGTTTTTAACAGTAAAACGTGTTTTCAGCGAACAATGTTCATACAGTATGTGTCGTATTCTAATTTTTGGAATAATATACTGAACAATACATGAACATTCCACTTTGCCTCCATACAGGTCCCATCACATAAATAACACATACATAATAAATAAATAAATATATGGCCATCACTTTTTTCAGACATACTATGTAATATAGTTTTAACATCTATTAACACACGCGTTTCCAGACATGTATGGAACATGACAGATATATTGTCAAAATTTATCAGAAACCCATAATTAGTTTTCTCGAATGTACTTGATGTCTAAATCATGCCAATCAAAATCAACAGTTATTAGGTTATTAATTTACTAGAGATGTAGCAAAATCACAGATATGGAAAACTTCGGAGTTAGCATTGGACATCTTGTGACCATTTTGATAAACGTGTTTATCAACAAACGTGTTTCGATCAAGCAGTTCCGTATTACCAAATCCCCAGCCTTTGGAATCCAAAAGTTTTGTATCAAAGACCATTGTTCGAATTTCTCAAATATTCCTTGTCCTGTCCGTTTTGTATCAAAACAATACTTGTACAATAAATATCAACTAACCAATTTCCTGCAATTATGGCCAAATTGAAATCGCGTGTTTAGCTTGGACCATTTTAGCAAAAAAAATTCAAAATACGAATTAAAAAACAACAACACCAATACATACAGAACATATCTGTCCAAAAACATCTAAACATCTTGAAATATGTACTATTAATATTTCTTTTATCAGAACATTTCGAATGTTGAGGACATGTGTGGAACTGCCAATTTCCGGATCTTTGGTAATTAGCTTACCAAACTGGCAACTAATCGTGGAATTTTAATCCTTTAATTAACATATCAAACTCCAAATAAAACTAAGAATTAGCCTAATCTCAGCTTCTATTTCTAACCTATAAACTTTGGGGTCAAAGGTTCGAAAAGTCCCAGAGTGCATCAATTATTCACGTGACACTGCCCATTGGCTATTTCTTGGGACCTATAAATAGGCACATATAGTTGGGTACACTTAAACACGGGCACCCTTTTTTCCATAGATGACCAGTGGTCAACCATCGATGCACACAACTTATTTTCGGTAAGATAACACTTTTTTTATTTTATTTATATGTATTCTTGAAACTTTGCAAATCTTAGAACAAATGTGAACACTTTTACTATTCAACTAAGTTCGATTTTACAATGCTTTTCGCTATTGTTAATTTTCTTTATATTTGTATTCAAATCAATTTGATCATGTTTGTGAGAATTTAACATTGCTTTAGTTTTATCTAGTCTATAGTATTTTGTACGTAAAATGGAAGTGGTTAATATATTTAAACTCGTTGGAATAACCAGCAGTGTTTGGGGCTTAAACATTTACAAAGATTGGCATTGGCGAATTTTAGGACATTTTTGGTTTTAAAATATACTTATTTAAATATCGTTTTATTTGAATATACCATATCATGATTTTGTGTGGCAGATTCAGGAAATCAATTTGAATATTGGCGAATTTTAGTCGTTTTCTGGGTTTTTAAAAATTTGTTTTAAATATTAGTTATAATAAATATTTTTTATTGGAATATACCATACAATGGTTAGGAAGGGTTAACTTGCACTTTGCAAAGAATGGCATTTAGAAATTCAATTTGAATATTGGCGGATTTTAGGCGTTTTCTGAGTGTTTTTAGAACTTGTTTTAAATATTGCTATTTAAATATTTTTTTATTGAAATATTTAATGGTTAGAAAGGGGTAACTTGCACTTTGCAAAGAATGGCAAATTTAGAAATTCAATCGGAATATTGGTGAAATTTGGGAGTTTTCAGGGTTTTGATTTCTAAATTATTACTTATATTTGTATATTTTTATTTGAATATACCATACGATGATCATTTTGTATTAAAAAGGGTAAACTTTCATTTTTGCAAAGAATGACAGATTCAGGAAATTCAATTTGAATATTTTACTATTAAAACTAAAGGGTTAACTTCCAAATGTGTGCTCCGACAAACTGTATGACGCTTAAACATTGCTTCTACAAAACATGGAAGATTTTATAATTATCTTTGAATGTTCCAAACATCATTTTTGAACAAAACAAACTACCAAATTTGTGCGCCGTCTAGCAGTGTATGCTACTTAAACATTGCTTTTGAAAAGCATAGTAGATTTCTTTGAATATGTATTCGTACTTCAAATTTGCCATTTCAACATTGCTTTTGCAAAGATTGTCAGGATTCTTAGCCCATTTTTGAAAATTTACAAACAACCGGTGTTGGTATAACTTGATAAACTTGGATGTTGTCGCTATATAATTCAGTTCAGTTTGCCATAAATATACAAAACATTGTTGATGAGCAGTTAAAAGTCCCCAAAATAGCCCACGAAAAACAGCGGCCTATTTGACATAACTGTCAAATTCTATTTTGAGCTGAGAAACCAAGGTTATGCGCCCTAAAGTCCTTTATTGACCCAGTTATTCTTAGCAAATGTTCTCATTTAACAGAAATGTTAGCTTTATGAGCGAGGGTGGGTAGGTCAGTAGGCTAAATTTCTGAAAATGACCTTAGTATTTTCAAAGGCGGGGCAATCTTGGTGACGATTTTGATTGGCCAAATCAGTCCCACGTGAACCATGAAGAAGATTTCCCATCATTGTTTTTAACTCCCCCAAGTTTGGGGAAAAGAGGGGGGATGGGGTAATAGTTGGCAGGGAACTTTCTCGCTAAACTTCTCTTGGTTCAAAGGTTGGGGAGTAGCACCGAAGGCCGAGCGACCCCAGAGGGCAAACGGTTCTTGTTGACCACCATTGTTGGAAAAACACACTTTCGTTGCACCGTGTATCTCTACGTATGTGGTCTGTCCGAAATTTTTTTTGGCAAACGTTCCAACAGAAAGATGCGGTTAAAAATGCACAGATAACATATTTCAACTTGATGTCATCAACCTCCATCAAGAGGATCAGATTTAAAAACACTAGTCCTGTAGACCCGACTATTTAATTAGAAAACATAATAACCTTCATTCGCGTTACGCCCACGCATACAGGGTGCCCAGGTTTTTTTTGTGGGGTGAGGAATTTGCAGAAACTTGTTTCTAAAAGAGGATCATGGTTTTTCTTGCTAACAGTCTTGTTGCGAGATTCCGCAGCAAGTGTTTTTTTAAGTCTCAAACACGACTGATAGACAACAGGGAGGGCAGCCATTTTAGAAAGCCAGTCAACAATGGCTGCCGGGAGAGTTAGTTGCGTGGGAAATTGCTTTCAGTGCGGAACCAGTAATTATTGTCTTCCAAAAAACCGGTTGGAAGAGAGCAGGACGACCACGGGCCTTTTGTTGTTAAAAAAAAACTTTGCATGCAACAGCCAGCAAATTCTACCAATGACAGTTTTGATTCCTTCTTTTAAGGAACTTCATAATCACAACAAACAATGGTTTGAATCTGGTAGGACTCCTAAAGTTCCTTATCAAAATTGCAAGATTGCCAAGTATCCCCATAGTACCATGGTGTCCAAAACATTTCTCTGAAAATGGTACTTGGTCAACAAGATGGTCATCGTAAATTGTTTCAACAAATTCATTTAATTGCAGAACTCTGGTTCAGGTTAGATCAAACTATCCAAAATACTGGCTAACAGGAAAAGTTCGAACCAAACTTGTGCACTTGCTTTCGAAATTGTTATTACCCTATATGGTCCATTTTTCAGGCCTGTAATTTCTTGAGGTCCTCTATCCAAATTTCCGTCCTTGTTTTTGAAAACTGCATCGTCGTAAACGTTCAGTTGTCAGAGTCTGTACATTTTTAAGCCCTATCCGAACTTTTGCCCTTGTTTTCGAAAATGCTATTTGTCTTGTACTATGTCCCATTATCCAAGCCTGTAATTTCTTAGGTCCTATCTAAATTTTAGAAAATTGTATACGTTCCATTATCCAGGCCTGTAATTTTGTAAGGTCCTAACCAAACATTTGCCATTGTTTTTGAAAGTTCTATTGTAGAATACGTCCAATATCCAAGCCTGTAATTTCTTTGAAGTCCTATCCAAATTTTCGTCATTGTTTTTGAAAATGTTATTGTCGTATAGGTCCCATTATCAATATATAATTTTGCAAGTCGTTTAAAGTATACAAAAATCCACTGGCCCACCCCAACCGGAAGTCCATGGTCTCATCTGAGGGGATAAGAATCTCAACTGATAGTCACAAATGACTGTGAAAATTACGCCTAAGATTTCAAATGCTGGGGCTCTTAATGACCCTCTACCAGATCCGTGGGGTGAAAGATGGGATGAGAGGCTAGTTGTTGGTGAGGATATTTGGGTCAGAGCAAGTGTTTTCCCCCCCATCCCACCTCCCCCCCTTAGCATATTATGCAAAAGATGGGGGGGGGGAGCAGCGACCATCAGGGGTAACGATTTTAGTCACAGATAGGCGGGAAAAAACCCCCTAAAGTTCACTCGCAGGTACTCGGGGGGAACTTCAGTTGTAAAAAAATGCGGGTCACGTGTTGACGTGGCTTTGAATTGGCGGGAACTAGCCTTGACGCATGCGTATAAGGGGGAGCTCAAAGTACCAGCAGATGGAAGGTGGCCCACAAACCCTCGTGTGCCAAAACATGACGAGCGAGTGGCAAGGTGGTACCAAGTGGTAATCGTGACCAGGATTTTGGGGGGTGGTCCGCAGAACTTGAAAGGATTCCCGCGTGGGACAGGTTCAAATTTCGGTTTTTGCAGAACAAAGCCAATGTCCAAGGCCACGCCGAATCACGTGCCAGCCTCTACATCAAGTACCTTTTCCAAAATCTATTCCTCCAGCACAACAGGGGTTCCAATAGTACGGTAGTTCCAGGGGGGAAAGAAAATCTCAACATTTTGGCGAAAACAACATTATTTGACTAGCTAAACTCCCTTTACGAAGGGACAGGCATTCTCACACCAAAAATTACCTTGAAAATTTCAAAATGTCGTTGAAAGGGCCACTAGTTCGTTTACTTGTCCACTGTCCACAAAGAGCCCATAAGATATGCTTCTGAAAGCGAAATAATTACAAATCTGAGACTATTCATCCTAAAATTGCCCTTATGACTTCTGATAGAAGGCACTGTAATTTTATTACCAAAATTCAATAATTTAGGCCAGTTGTGCCAAACTTCCAAAAACATTTCTATTCTAATCATGCACTAGTTCCATCGGGGAGATATTCTAAATTCCATGATAATTTAATCAAATTTCAAGGATTGTTTTGCCAAAGAAGGGCTGATGTCAGAATATAAGGGCATTGAATTAGTGAATTCTGAAACGCTACAAGATATAGGGCATCACAACTTTTTGGATTCCAAAATGTACCTTAGATCAAATTATTACTGGGCACTGAATTACTACAGGATATGGGGCAATTGTAACTTCCAAAATATACCCGAGTTCGAATATTATTACTGGGTACTAAATTGCTATGAAATTTAGGGCCTACAAACTAAATTTTGGTTCCCAAATGTACCTTACACCAAGTTATTGCTGATAGTTTCACAACTTATAAAATAAGTTTTTATGACTTCCTAACTTTGTCGTATAGCCACTATATAGTTTTCCCAAACTTGTAACAAGGGATTTTCCCAAAATAGTTTTTGGAAAAACAACTTAGGACCACCGGCAATTGGGGGGTGGAAGAGAAGATTCCTTTAGGCATTTTTCTCGTAGTAAATTGCTCGCAAACTGCACAGGTTCATACCTGAGAGTTCAAATCCGCTTCGTGATTGGACCGTTGGCATTTGGAATTTCTATCTTCTTTGATAAGGCGACTGGCAGGCAGGTCGTTGAGGGTTGGGGAGAGGAGGAGGGGGGGCACAAAAAGTTTTCAAAAATCTGGCCGTTGGTGGAGGCTAGTCAAAGATTGGAGCGGCGTTGTTGCCTCCACACTCTGCTTCAATGGCGCGTACATAATTTGCCGGAGGCAACAAATAACTATTCTTCGGCTGTGGCTCACGATTGGACGACGGCGTTCCCATGCGAGGGATGAGACAGGGCCCTGCATTTGGGGAGTTCGGGACGCCATTGAAGGATTGAGCTGGTCGGTACGTGGCTGCCCCTCGGACGCTTATGCCGAATTTGTATACGGACCTCTGCTATTTCCCTCGCCGGCTTCAGCGCTTCTTCCCCCGGCAGAGGCCTAGCCGATGTCCGTCAAGTTTGGGTGGCTTGTAAACTTCCAACCAAAAGGTTTTTCGGGAATTACTTTGGTGTTTTTCCACCACCATGAGCGCGTCAACAACTTCAACATCGTCCACAACTGAAGATTCCGAAGAAGCAACAAGTAGTTGTCCCATCCAGCCTACTTTTCCGTCATGGCGTCCGCCATGATGCTGCCCTCTGATACCGCAGGATTTCTTACATTTCCGTCGCTATGGATGATTGTGTCTCTAGTCCATGTGTCTCTAGTATCATGACTAGATCCACACTCATCCATCTTGGCGGAAAAAATCGACGTTTGGGACCATCTTACCGGATAGCTGAGGACTACGTGGACAAGAAACTTGGGCCTTTTTTCTTCGAACAAAGATAAGACGCTGATTAGGCCTAGCCGGGCAACGCTGTTTAAAATTACGAGTCACGTCTTACTCCTGCGGGGAAATATACTCTTGGCAGAGGTTCAAAACCTTATCGGAACAAAGAAACCGCCAAATTTTTGGCAATAAAACTACACAAAAAATTGTGGTAAAACGTTGCCTGTCATCCATTTTTCGGATAATTCGAACGCTGTTGTAAACGGTTTGGAATATTGTAAACTTTTTCCAAAATTGGATATTTAAGGAGAATATAAACTCCAAATTTTCGAAGTTAACCTTAACAGGTGTGAACTTTTTTAGTACTTTAGTTGTTTCCTGTAGGAACGCCACGCAACGTTGAGGGGCGGTGCGTTTTTGTGGGGAAATTCCCATATTTCCTGTTCCAATATAAAGGCAGTTAACATGTTTTTCCAACAGTTTTCAGCAACATACACGAATACTTTCCCAACCCTATTTTAGTTGTAGATTTTGAATAAAAAAACTTATGTTAAAGTACAGGTTGGACGGTTAGGCCCTTCCCCACATTCCGCAGGGTATCGTACACTGTAGGGTAGGAGGAGATTTGAAGGGTGGCGAGGCAAATGAAAACGAGGGCAAAATTGCAAAAAAACTGGCAGAACAATGGCGTTTCGTGGGAAACGTACGCCAGACAAAAGCATGAAAAACCGCCAAAAAGTTTTGTCTTAGTCATCCTGACGTCACGCCACGCTAAATTCATGGGAGTCGTGCTTGTCCCGGATTAGCCCCGAGTGTGGCAAATTAAAGAACAATAAAAAAACCTCGTTTTTACCACGGACGAAAAAGAAAGGCCAAACTTGCAACTTGGCCCAAGGTTCGTTAAACAACTAATAAAAGGGTTTAAAGCAATTCGGTGAAAACATGACCGCTTTTATAGCAGGAAATTAGAATTCCCGCCCACATTACTGACGTCATGACGAAGCCTCCATAGCATCAAGGACGACGGTATTCTTACGTCACTGGAAGTCATGAATGTGCTTTCAGCGACCTTGAATAACGGCGCTTTTGCCATTCGACAAAGGTAGTTTCAGTTAACATTCAGTAACGGCGCTTCTACCATAGGGTTAGGGTGCTTTCCACTACCTTCAACCATGGCGCTTCCACCTTGTGACGGCATGTGCAGGGCTTTCCCATAAAATACTCATGGCTGGTACATCACAGGCAATAAAAGAGTGCTTTCGCTTACCTTCAACAATGGCGCTTCTACTAGACGTCCAGCAGCAAAGATCGCCCATAAAATCCTTCAGTTATAGCTGGATATGCAATCCATACGCTAAGCACAGTCCAAATCAGTTATACAGATTTTAAAAATAACAACAGGTTACCTAAAATTAATACAAAAAAAATGACACATAGGAAAAAAAACGAAATTTGTATAAGTTCAAATATACTTCAGAAAATGATGACAACGAAATTTTAAATCAGTCCAAGAGACGAAATAAATATATATCATTTAAAAATCAAACCCATTGCCACACAAACCTAAGCCCTATAACCTGCAAAATGGATTACTTTCTCAATTTTCTCATTTTTTTATTTTTATAAATAGGATCATATGCTATTGTTTTTCTATTGGTTTATACTGTTGCAATGAATTGTCCCATGGTCCTCTCAATTGATCCTATGGTTCAGTCAATACAGCAACCATAGAAAACAGTTAAAACTAATTGCAATTTTCTATGGTATTTTTCTCCAGGCAAGGAACTCCATAGCCTTTGGAATTCTTTAAATGACTTAGATTCTACAAGTATGACATTTCGTAGGCCTAATGTTACTCGTTACATTAAAACTTATAAATTGGGAAATTTATTTATAAAAGTATAGCTTAATGCGCTTAAAAAGTAAAAGTTCTGGTAACCTTTCTGTCGGTTTGTGTTCACGATTCTGTAGTATATTACACTTTAAAACTTATTTCCACCATGTCAGCTATAACTTAATAATATTACTAATTTGATAAATTACTCTTTTCAGGTAACCACCAATCGGACTGTTTGAGAGCCATCAACCAAATCGCTCATCAGTATCAAAAGAGGATCGTTCATAAATTCCTAAAATTAGACAATGTTCAGAGAGTGTTTACTTAAGTGAAAAGGGAATTTATTCCCCTCACCGAGTAAACATTCTGCTGAGCGTGTCTTATTTGCAACACTTAGAACTGGTACTATGGTATCGACGACCTATAGTGGATGAACCAGTCAGAACATGTCCCATATCCATAAATTCAACCAAGTTCAAGAAAAGCTTACGAGCATATGCTTAGATAAATTTTATCCAGCGTTGTGGTGTTCTTATCACCTCATCACCGGGTATTATTTGTCGGAACATGTTGTTCTCCCTGCAACAGTCTGCTGAGCGCGAGTTATTTGCAACACTAAGAGCTGGTGCTATGGTATCGACGACCAAGTAGAATCCGTCAGAACATGTCCTATATCCATAAATTCAACCAAGTTCAAGAAAAGTTATACGAGCATATGCTTAGATAAATTTTGTCCGGCGT
Source organism: Julus scanicus (assembly GCA_034698625.1). NCBI lineage: Eukaryota > Metazoa > Arthropoda > Diplopoda > Julida > Julidae > Julus > Julus scanicus. Next base: position 9,353 of record JAQGBW010006079.1, read on the forward strand.
TGTGGTGTTCTCATCACCGGGCGCTATTTGTCGGAACATGTTGTTCTCCCTGCAACATTCTTCTGAGCGTGAGGTATCGACGACCAAGCAGAACATGTCCAGAGATGTCCTATATATACATCCATAAATTAGCCAAGTTCAAGAAATTTATAAGAGCATATGCTTAGACAAATTTTATCCAGCGTTGTGGTGTTCTCATCACCTCATCACCGGGTATGATTTGTCGGAACATGTTGTTCTCCTTGCAACATTCTTCTTAGCACTAAGAACTGGTGCTATGGTATCGACGACCAAGTAGAACCCATATCCTGACATGTTCTACATCCATAAATTCAGCCAAGTTCAAGAAAGTTATACGAGCATATGCTTAGATAAATTTTATCCGGCGTTGTGGTGTTCTCATCACCTCATCACCGGGTATGATTTGTCGGAACATGTAGTTCTCCTTGCAACATTCGGCCTAGTGGAAACCGTCCGGGCATGTCCTACATCCAAAAATTCGGCCAAGTTCAAGTCATAAGAGCATATATGCTTAGACAAATTTCATCTGGCGTTGTGGTGTTCTCATCACCTCATCACCGGGCGCTATTTGTCGGAACATGTTGTTCTCCCTGCAACAATGTCATCAATGTCTTTATCCCCACAACCGACTCATCAAACATTACATTCATCCGTAATTGATTTCATCGTCATGAATTTATAACATTTGCTCAACAGATTGTATTACTTGGTGAAAGATTTAGTTATATTTTTCACCGGGTAAACATTCTGCTGAGCGTGTTTTATTTGCAACACTAAGAACTTCTTAATTGCTGAGGTATTTGAAATTCTCCACCTGGTGATTTGGTATCGCCAACTTAGTAGAACCCGTCCGGACATGTAGCCCATAAATTCAACAAAGTTTCAGAAAGCTATACGAGCATATATGTTTAGACAAATTTTGTCCAGCGTTGTGGTGTTCTCATCACCTCATCACCGGGTATTATTTGTCGGAACATGTTGCTCTCACTGCAACAATGTCGTTGATTTATAGAAAGAGGTTCTGGTCCCCAAAACAGTCTTCCAACATTACAAATCCATCCTGCCGTTCATTCCACCAGTGATGTCACCGTTATGAATTTTGAACTTTTTCTCAACAGACTGTTTACTTGGTGAAAGATTTAGTAATATTCTTCACCGGGGAAACATTCTGCTGAGCATGTGTTCTTTACTTGTGGAGGCTCGTCCATTAAAATTCTACGCATAATTCCAAAATACAGGAATATACTCGCTACAACGTTTCTGTGTCTTCATAAATTGATCATCCAGATAATTCTACCAACATCTGAGAACTTTCAGTATTTTACGAGCACATTGTTTAGACAAGTTTTGTCCGGTGTTGTTTTATTCACTCATCACCGGTTAAAACTCGTCTGGATATGTTGCTCTCACTACAACGCTTCTGCATCTCCATAATTTGATCATCTTGATAATTCTACCAGAGTTTAATAAGAAAAATTCAAGATTTTACGAGAACATTGTTTAGACAAGTTTTGCCCGGTGATGTTTTATTCACTCACCACCGGTTAGAACTCGTCTGGATATGTTGCTCTCACTACAACGCTTCTGCATCTCCATCATTTGATCATCCTGATAATTCTACCAGAGTTTAATAAGAAAAATTCAAGATTTTACGAGAACATTGTTTAGACAAGTTTTGCCCGGTGA
>JAQGBW010006080.1:0-11059 GCA_034698625.1 Julus scanicus
TTTTAGACTTGGTTTAAGGTACGTTTATTTATCTCAAATTGAAGTACTTTCAGTGCTCATGTAACCGCAGTATATGTAACCATTTGGAGGCAAATCCTGTATTTTCAACTACAAGAATGTGTTTTTTGAAAAGAAAAAAAATTCTCCGAAGTTAATCTTCTGTAAGTATTGACACATTTCTGCAGAATTATTTCAAATAATTGTTCAAATAACCTAAAATGAAATGTCTTTTAACATAATTCTAGCATGAACATCCATCCTACTATATATAACTGTTGGATCCTAACAATTGTAAAAAAGCTAAATAAAGATGTCAAAAATCCATTACTCAAACAATGCACGTTGAGAGTGAAAAACTAATTCCAAATGCAAATTAATTACACACTTAATCCAAGAAGTACCGCGAACTAGCAGTAAAACACAAAAGAATATATTAAAAGTGTTGCTTAATCATGATTTGTATTCAATACTTTTTGGTTTAAATTGCCATTTAGGGTGATGAGATTTTCGCAAATGAAAGCACAGGAAAGAATTCGTCAGTTGAATCGGATTTAATCCGAATAAAGTGCATTATTTACACTAAAGAGCTTTTTAAGCCCTGATTTCGCTCTATTTCCCAAAGGGAAACGCGATTAAAGCGGCCCTATAGACGACGCTCGAATGTTTTGCGCAAAATAAGATACGTTTAAAAAATTCATTTCCAGACATGGGCGTTTTATGGAAAGAATTGTGAAAATAATGCTTGATTGGGGCAAATACAGACCAAAAGAATTTCCAAAAAAGTGTCATTTATTAATATGTTAATATCGAGCATTTGGAGTCTGGAAGCTAAGTAGGCATACGTGTGAGCTTAAATTAGGGCAGTGATTTCCTACTTTCAGGGGCAGCGTATTCAGTTACACAGCTACATAAAAAAAATTGCCATTTATGTTTTTTAGTTCCACAGTTTAAGTTTTGTCACTGCAAGATATGCGAATGAAATTACCCAAATGAAATTTATATCTTCGCAATTTCTTAAGAGCATTAATACATTATTTCCCTTAAATAAAATGCAAAATGCACAGTATAAAAAATTCCTTCCAAGGATAAATGTTACTTACATGCGGATGTTTTTATGGCATTTTATCTTTCTTAGAAATAAGCTGCACTGCCGTCTTAAGGCAGGAATTAAGGGAGATTGCATCACTTGGAATGGAAACTAACCAACATTAAAGGATCTTCCTGAAGGAAATCTACGAGAGGAAACGATTTATACACTTTGGATCATTAAAAGAAAATTGCCATTGGTGTGATGTTTTATTCTTGGGATAATTTTGTGTAAAACAGGTAGTCGTCGACTATTAGATATTACAATTTTTTTGTCTAATCTATACAATATCTAAAGAAACATAAACTAGGTTTTTTTTTGTATGGCAATATAGGAATATATACAGGGTGGCCACAACATAAGAGAAATTTTTCATCAATTTGTAACTTTTTGTTTTTTAATAAAAGTAAATCCAATTTCGCACAAATATAGGCAACAAACGTACGAACAAAACAGCTATTTCAATTTGCACTCAAATTATCCTCCATTCCAACTAGGGGAATTTGGTGCAGATAGTGTACCGAACAATATGATTCGTGATGTGTTGGGAATGCCCCAGCATGTCAAATGTTGCATGTGCAGTCTGTTCATGTGTTGAACTTTAAAAGTTCTAATTATTAGTTTTATTGTTATTTTTGTATTACCAATTTAAAATTTCAGTTTATCTGCCCACATGGAACAGAAATGCATTTACATTGATTTGCAATGCATTTAAAATACATATAGATTGAGACATCGAAAATGCATTTCTAAAAATGTATTTAAAAATAGGTTTGGAAATAGATTTGGAAATGCATTTCAAAATAGATTTGGAAATGCATTTCAAAATACATTCAAAATACATTTTGAAATGCATTTCAGTGTCTCAATCTATATGCATTTTTGAAATGCATTTCTTTTCCATGTGGGTGTGCTTCCAGAATTTGTTCTTGAAATAAAAATAGTTCAATTCCAAAGTTCGACCAAATAATTTTCTCTGAGAATTATTTATTCAGTGATCACACATGATGTCAAAGAGTTAAGATGCCGAATTCTGGCCGTTTGGGATGAACTTGATCAAACACTAATCGACTCATCACTTTGAGTACGATTTTGTTCGTAAGTGTGTTGCCTATATTTGTGCAAAATTGATTTACTTCGATTAAAAACTAAAAAGCTACGAATTTATGAAAAAGTTTTCTTTTCTTTTTTTGGCCACCCTGTATATATGTATACACGACCTTTGCGGATTTATACAGTATGCGCCACATAATTTGTCTACCAAGATACTATATACTAAATAAAAATGTCAGACTTACGACCGATGAGTTGGCAATGCTCACAGTCGTATATTACATAAAAATGGAATAAAAACCATTTAAGTTGTCGTTATTAGAGATCAACAAAAAGTGCATCACTAGTTATTGATGTTAGAAACATTTTGAAAGCTATACAGTACGATCTAAGCATCCATTTAGGATTAAAAATTCAAGATATTGTCTTCCTGCAGCATTCCCCTATGTGACTTACACAGCATAACAGTCCACGAAAATTCCTAGGACACGACCAGTAAAGATGGCGGAAAAGAATGCACTTTTGCTACAATAAATGGCCAGTGTGGACACACACACGCGAAATTCCGTTTTACAGTTCCTCAGTCGGCACGAAAAGGTTTTTTATGTTCATAGTTATAGATATTACACCGTGGCAGGTTTCCTGCAACTCCAGTTGGTTACGAGGAAATTTCATGTCAAAAATCGCTTCATTCGCCAGGTCATGCCCATTTGCTAAGTAAGCCTAACGCATAAAGCGCAATTTTACTTAACGTTTTGCTCATTGTTCCTTTTTCTGCCATTTTTTTACGTTTTTTGCGTGATTGATCAATGGCGATTTGATGCCAGCTTTTCTACGCTATAACAATTTTTCCCTACCATGTTAATGTCAATGCGGACGTTTGGGCACAATAAAACCACCGTGCAATTTCAGGATATGAAATACTGTGTCAAAAACTGTTAAAGTGTATATCTCCACTAATAGTTGGGATCGCGGAATTAATGTTTCATCCGATTTGGATAATTTGCATAATTGAAATCTAGGCGCATCAATTGTATTCGGATGAAATCCATTTCGTGACCATGTATCTAACTATGGGAAGAGGAAGGAAGGGGAACAAGTGGAACACATTTAGGGATAATTTACACAGATCAGTTAGGTGTATGTTCCGTGTCAAACTGGTGAAAACAGAATTCCATTAAAAAATAATACGAGAGAAATGGAACTACATTTTTCTTCACGGATACTAAGAGAATTCACTGAACGGAACCTGATGTGTGTAAATAAGCATTTAAGTAATGACAGGAAAATATCGTGTTTCACGTGCAAAATAAACTTTGATTTCGAATTTTTCCCCAATGTATGTCACATGTAAACAAAGCCCTTAAAAATGGGTCGTTAGACTAAGTTAGAAATTTCGTGAAATTTTATATTCCAAAAGTAAAAAAAGAGATCTTGACACGCGCTGTTAGTTGTGTATCAAAACATGGAGATAAACAATAAAGTATCTCAAAAGCTTGTCAAAATTTCCGAGGTGTTTTCGTTTATTACGCTCTATAAAATATGAAAAATCCTGAATACGGTGTGGTGACCGAAAACAAATGTGCTTCTAAATCCTTTTGTTCTATATTTATTTATTTATTATTATATGTTGCATTAAGCCAATAAAAATTTTATAACAATGGGTGGGATATAAAGTTCAAAGATAATTTGACGTCGCACTTCCAACATTTGCATTTATAAATATTTGGTAGAAACGAGCCATGATCGAATTTCAATGTTCGTAACACTTGAACCATGTTCGAGATCATTCTATGTTTGCCACTAGATGTCCTTGCCATAGCCGTCACCCTGTTATTTCCCCCTATTCGCATTTATTTGGGTCAGGAACAGCCTTATGTAAGTATATGTCTCACATTCTATAATACTTCCGCAATTCCCAGAATCCGTATGGATCATAAATAATACAGATATGCAGCATTTGTCACAGCGAGATGCCAGTTAAAATGGTGCATTAAAATAAAGTCACTGTTTGTAATAAAAGTGCAATTGCGAGAAAGGTTAAAAGAGTAAGTGAACAATAAGAAAAACGCAGCATAGGGAACAAACTAAAGATATCATAAAAATGTAGCAAATAAAGGAATGATATAATGGAATAGTAGAGGACAATGAAATTCAACGAGATATGCTTTTATAGAGTACGGGGTGGAAAACCTGTTTTTTTGCCAAGAGATATTTGGATATTTATAACATCATTTGTGGGCTATGCAAAATTACCAACTTAAAAATTAGCCTGCTATATTTAGTCAGCATTTATTTATTTATTTATTTATTAAACACTCGAAGAGTACTGAGCATCACAGATACAAATCAAATAGTTCACAAATCAAGGCAAATAATATAATCCCAATGCCAAACTCCCCAACCAGTTCAGAGTCACAATTTAATTAACTCATTCCTAATTTTATGACCCTGTATAATAGAATACTATATTATATAGAGCAAACTTTGGAATTTTGCAAGATTTTTTTTATAAAAAATAATAAATTCTTGCTTTTTGATATAGGCATATCGCATTTTACTGAGTTTAAGTTGCTGAAAAGCGTTAAACTATTAATTTTGTTTTGTAATTTACACAAAAATTATATAATTTCATTTTTTAAATTTTATAATAGATTACAAAATTAAATATAAAATACAAATTTTGATCGAAATTAAACTTTAAACATAAATACATAAATTTTCACTTTCTATAAATTTCCATTCTATATAGTGTGACATTAAGTACATTTTTGTTCTTCATAGGGTTGCATAGAAAAAAATACTCAATATCAACTGTTTAACAGAGAAATAAAACTTAATTTAAGAGGTTCCTCCACAGATAGATGGTCTAGACACCTGCTCTAGAACAGTGTTTTTCAACATTTTTTTGTAGCTCACGGCACATTAAATTAGGCCTACAGTTGTCACGGCACACTGGAATACAAGCCACCAAACTATTATTATTACAGCAACACAAAAAAGGAATTTTCGTTTCTATATTAAACGTTTTTGTATAAAAAAAAAACATTTTCACTGATGAAATAAGGGAGTCAAGGTATTGATGGTATAATTCAACCCCATTCCAGCGGCATAAATGGAACTTATATGAAATGGGAGAAATGTCAATAACAAACATTACATAAAAATCTTTTTTATATAAGCAAGGCTTAAATAAAACCGTATTGCCCTTCACCTAAAGTTCCACGGCACACATAGGAACCCTTGGAGGCACACACGTTGAAAAATACTGCACTAGGGCGATGCCTTAAATCAATGATCAAAACCTCGAAAATCAAAATAATAGTTTTTGCATCACCTTGAATATGCCTTAAGTCTGAAAATATTCTGTAACAATAGCTGAAATTCATTTTTCTTACTCTTAGTAACTTTTCTTGTATGCATGTTTAGGGATTTCTCTTCATCATAATGGTACTTCGAAATTTATCCCTAAAAATGGAAATCACACTCCAAATCACACTTTCAAAAAAGAGCCTACGATTACCATGTAATGTAGATGCTTCAGTTCATCTTATTTCTAGGTCATCATGTTTGAAAATATGGATAAAACGATTCAAATGGTATTAGAATTTACAGTGGATTTTTCAACATAATACGACGATAGAAAATCCATAAAGCCATCATTTTTTTCCACAAACTGCTGTACGTTCAATCTTCACAGCATGACAGAACTAAATTTAATACCGAATAGAGTAAATAACACGTAACAAGAGTCGCAGAAATTACGTCGAAAGCAGGTGGTTTCCAAAACGTCCTTCCTATGGGCGATTTATGGCAAAAACATTCAGCATTTTGCGATCGCCTCTTATAAGAATGGACTCAGAGTCCATAAATACACGTGGCTGTTATAAATGGCCCATTGAAACGTTTACAAAAGCACTTCACGTATATCTAAGATATTACGAAATGTTGTCGTTGTATACAACTCATTTATCAGCCCTAATGAGGTCTATAAAATACCGGGGGACTTGAATGTAGGCCACTGCGTCTTACACAATTTGTAAAACCTCTCCATTGCGGTAATTTAAGAGGTATTTTAACAATAAAAATACAATTACTGCGCACTGTGCATTACATCCGTTGTAGAAAAATACCTTCAAGTTTGCCTATCAAAATCCTGCGCTTTCAGAACATTCCAAATGTACATCATTTCATCCTTTGCGCATTAGTACAAATATACGTTAGAAACGTATCTAAAATTTACATATCATATAAGTACACCTATACCTCGCTATACGGCCGCTCTTAATACGGCCTTTTTTTAATTATGGCACTGTTTCGATTTACGGCCCAGAATGCTTCGTTATTCGGCCAAAAAAAATTCTGTAATTAAAGAAAGTGGCCAAAAAATGTGATAAGTTACCCCACTTTGCACAAACAATGTCAGATTTGGCTAACAATTAGACAACTTATGGGTTTCACTTCGTTTAAGAATGGAAAAAAATAAAAATAACAATACAGAACGAATTGATTCGTTATACGGCTTTTTCGCTATACGGCCAACTTTTCCGGAACGTATCTATAGGCCGTAAAGCGAGGTATGGGTGTACATCCAATTTAAAATAATTTTGACATGTTTTAACAAGTAATTTTTAACAACAATATACTTGAGGTAGAACACTAAATAAAGCAAATTTAATTCACCCATACCTCGCTTTACGGCCTATAGATATGTTCAGGAAAACTTGGCCGTATAACGAATCTATATTCTTTGTGCATTGTGATTTTCATTTTTTTTTAAACGAAGTGAAACCCGACCTTGTTCGTGCAAATTGTGGTAACTTATCCACTTTCTTTAATTACAGCATTTTTGTGCCGTATAACGAAACATTGTGGGCAGTAAATCGAACAAAAAAAAAAATAAAAAGGCCATTTTAGCGAAAGGCCGTATAGCGAGGTATAGGTGTATATCCATGACAATAATCTGACATGTTATCTTCAAGGCAATATTGAAACAAGCACGGATTGAAAATACCAATTTCTAGGTAAACGTATTTGAAATTCCATACTTTTTTGAAAATTCTTACACGCTGAAACCTAATATTTGTTTTACCACCAGGCTTAAGTTACGTTGAAGGCATCGTTTATGGACGATCCAAATAGATTTTCCTAAGGCATTTGTGACAAAAGACTGACGCATGGCTGCATTTCATTCCTATGCGATATTGAAAAATGAATAGTACTATATAAAACTATATTTCTATCTTAGCTTGACGGCGTGCCTTCTGGGCACTCGTGGATTTCAACGACAAGGGATATATAGTGTATTTGCATAAAAATGCGCTTCTAAGGCAGTACCAATTTGACGAGATAGCTATTGAATTTCCAATCCCTGCGATATTTTCATTTTTATCATCAATATATAAGAAATCCATAAGGAGAGTAACATTATCGATTACTGCACGCCATATGCGCTTCTCCTTGTTTGTGTGTATTGAAAAGTGGCTGTTTGGAAGCGCAATGCTTTATTCTGCGTACACTGACTGAATAAGAGGGTATGGCAAACATACAACCAGATGTACGTACACACATTCGAGGCATTTCCCATACTGAAGCTCCATGTCACCTGACTGCGTTACACGACGTAGAATTACTGTTTCACCGCGTGAAGGCGTGGCAAACCTATACGTCAAATGAAGTGTAGGAACTACGAGGGTCGTTATAAAAGTCTTGAAATGCGAAACAACAAACAGTTTGTAATAAGGGGCCATTAAAAAAAATGTCTTCGAAATTGCTTCAAAAATTGATCCCCCAACTGTATACACGGTGCCCAATTTAACCTAGATCCCACCGACCCCTTGATCGACTTCCTTAATTGTTTTTAAAAGTAGGGTGTCCAGAAAATTAGTTGTAACGTGCAAAGTCCATCCATCCAATACATTTACGAGCATCCGTCTCGCTACCAATTCGACGACATTTTTCCAGATTTCTCTGATTAACGAAAATTTCAGCATAAAATTTGGTGTTTAACACAAAGTTTAGCATAATTTCCGTTTTTCCCGTGGTTTTAAAACTTCATGTAAATTTGGGACAGGGAACAGATTTTTTTTGGTGTACCTTTCCCTTTTCACTGACCTGCAAAACTCAATTAACCAGAAAATCCAAGAAATGAAAAATACCATCAGTAGTGGACGTCCATAATGCCGCCTTCCCCCTCACATGTCAGCAGCCCCCACCCTCTCTTGAGGACGTCCAGTTGTTGCGCCAGACAGCTTTGAAATTAAGCTTTTTTTTTAAAACAAAATTCTCCAAAAAGGGATCTGGCTGAAAATTTGTATAATGGTATGGCAAATTTGACTCATGCAATCTTATTTTTTCAGATAATTTAGTTTTTAACTGCGATTGGAGTTTAAGATTTTCTCTAACTTTTAGAAATTCTTACAAACTGGATTAATTTTTTTCTCCAAATTTAGTTGTCTTTCATTGGTTATAATTTCAAACTTTAATAGCTAATAGCTAGTATAAAGCAATATCATATCAGTGTATCCTTTAAATTTATTGGAAAAAATTAAAGCATATTTCACGGATTCCAAGGCTCATTCCTTACATTTTCTTCAAAGATCCCACTCACAACTAAGAAACCACAATAATCAGAAATTTTTTAGTAATAAATATTTCCTTTAACATTCTTCCACAATCTCTTTAAATTATTTAATTTTTACAAATTTTGTTTCCCGAATTTGATGTTGAGCGAAAAATGTAGAGTAGATGATGGATATTAATGATCGCATATGTAATTAACATAATATAGAAGAGCACGAAGCAAATATTAGCTAAAACTCGTTTTAATTAAATTTTGTTATTCATTAGGCAAAGCATTAAGCTTAGGAATCTCATTAATGTGCAATATTGCATAAACAACATTACAAGTTACACGCACATTGGTTAATTTTTAAAATGCACATGTGTAAACGTTGTTAAGACATCAAATTCTTTTCAGCTTTGTAAAAAAAAACGTATTGCAAAAGTTTCTCAAACGTCTTGGGATAGTAAAAATGATAAGCAAGTCCCTTCATTGTACATATTCACAAAATATTCAAAAACAAAATAAGTAATTGAAAACTATGAGAAATTATTGGCGATTTATAGACTTATTCAGAAGCATGGAATAAAAGTGGGTTTCAAGTTGGTTTTAAGAATTATGCTTATAGCAACTATTCATCTCAAGTAACCTTTTTATTCATTTCTCTAAAATGTTGTATTCGGTTCATGGATAATGGAATTAAAGTTCATGCCGCATATGATAATAAAGCGTGTGTTTAAATTTTAAGTAAATAAGTCAAATATTAAAACAATTCCCACGTATCACTTAGCAGTTCAAATTTCATTAAATTTCATCTGGATACTTGAGATAACTTCAGCATAAACGCTCAGTTTCCATGACCGACTTAGCAAATTTCGCAAATTTAATAACGGGCGAAAATGGCACTTTCATGGATGAAATTACCGTAGCTGTACATGTTATTTAGTTTTCTGCAGATGTTCATTTCATTCTACCTACGTAAAACCAGAAATGCTGCAGTGTTAAATACTGCATCAGGTTAACGCAGAAGTTAGAGGGCGCCACCGAAGGCTGTTTATGTTATCAAGGACAGCAGAATTCCCAATGGACTTTAAAAGATTTTACTCTTATTCAAAATGCAGTGTACTCCGTTTAATGTGATTACGTTTTGTCCAGGCTGCTTCGTTAACAATTAGCCGGTGGATTCTTAAATTCAAAATTGATCGAACATTTTAAGTACGTACATAACTATATAAAAAATTTACTTTCTTCATTTGCCCATTTTTCTTAACAAATTCGTTAATGAAATTGTTATATTCACACTAAAGTTGTTAGTTAGCAAATCTATACATAAAACAGCACATAACATTGTGATATAGTAATCTAAAACATTGACTACAAGTGAACTACACCTTAAAGGCGGCAATCACTACTTGCACTACAGTATGTAAGGTTTGCCTAATTACAGGGGCAGCCAATGGTATGGATTCAACATGTAACAATTTTACGAGAATGGTCCAAAATATCATTCTGCAGGGACTAATTTTTGGCGATTCAAGCACTTCGAAAACTAAATTTTCAGAAAAATACGCACCTTTTAAAATATGTCAAAGCTTAGTTTGCAGATTAACATTTATAGGTTTTGCAAAACTGAAAATAATATTAAAAATGAGTTATGCTCAAGTTCCCAAAAGTGAGTTATGCTCAAGCTCCCAAAAGTGAGTAATGCTCAAGCTCCCAAAAGTGAGTAATGCTCAAGTTCCCAAAAGTGAGTTATGCTCAAGTTCCCAAAAGTGAGTTATGCTCAAGTTCCCAAAAGTGAGTTATGATCAAGTTCCCAAAAGTGAGTTATACTCAAGTCCCCAAAAGTGAGTTATGCTCAATTTCCCAAAAGTGACTAATTCTCAAGTTATCAAAAGTGAGTTATGCTCAAGTTCCCAAAAGTGAGTTATGCTCAAGTTCCCAAAAGCGACTGACACTCAAGTTCGCAAAAGTGACTAACACTCACGAAAGTGACTAATACTCAAGTTCACAAAAGTGACTAATACTCAAGTTCACAAAAGCGACTAATACTCAAGTTCACAAAAGCGACTAATACTCAAGTTCACAAAAGCGACTAATACTCAAGTTCACAAAAGCGACTAATACTCAAGTTCAAAAACTGAATAATACTCAAGTTCACAAAACTGACTAATACTAAAGTTCACAAAACTGACTAATACTCAAGTTCACAAAACTGACTAACACACACGTTCACAAAAGTGACTAACACTCAAGTTCACAAAAGCGACTAATACTCAAGTTCACAAAACTGACTAACACTCAAGTTCACAAAAGTGACTAACACTCAAGTTCACAAAAGTGACTAACACTCAAGT
>JAQGBW010006081.1:0-11058 GCA_034698625.1 Julus scanicus
CGGTTTGTGTTTTTTGTTTTTTGTTTTGGATTTCATCCTCATACTCAATGATACTCTTGGTGGAGACCCACCTTTATGATGCAATCCGCAATTAGGCAACAGAACATACTATTAAAATTCTAGCGTATACAGGTGTGTGTACAAGAGGTTGAGAACAAGGTTGTTGATTGAAGCGAGGCTTGAGTAAAAAAGAGTTAAAACTCTTTAAACCTGTATTATAATTAAGTAATCTGCGAAAGGTTTTCAAATGCACGGAATCCGATAATTGCTAACGACCACAAATATTTTTTCGCAAACACATGAGGGATAGTAGATGTATGCACGTGTATAGGGAGCTATCTGTGTGTATTTATTTTTGCAAAGCCACAACTCGCTTACCCTGCATGCACCTGATCGCTAAAATGTGGCGCATAATCCGTGCATTGCCCTTTAATTTTCTCCAAGCTGAACTTGTACCCGTTTTTCTCCAATCTAACTGGCAGTTTTATGAAGCCTTGTGCTGAATAAATTTTCTCTTTGAAAATGACTAACGTGGTGCCGCTTTTATTATGCATTTGGATTAGAGCGCCGTAGCTATGTATATAGATTCCTGTTTTTGGACTAAACCACTTTCAGAGCTGCAATTTGCTACAGCATATAAAAGTGCAAAATGGTTTGAGGGAGAATTGAGAAAGTGATGGCTATGCTAAATGGTTGTTCTCCTGTGTTCAACTATGAAATCATCTCGTATAACGCGAAAATTATGAGCATGTGTAAGACGCATAGCTACAGAATAAACCTGTAATGTTACGCAAAATAGTCAGAGAAATTTCAACAAATTTTTTTTGAAGAGTTGTTAAGTGCTACAAATTTGACAACGTGCAATTGGTTTTGATTAATGCTCCCATAAAGAATGCCTTTATCAGTATAAGTATTGTATTCAACTCTATGGTATGAGGGGAACAGCATATGGCCCAGATTTTTGCAGATTTTTGAAGTATTTGCACTTCTGAAATTTGTTAGTTTTCACTTCGGTTGGTATCTTGTGTCCCGATTAAATGCAAACTTATACCAAATAAGTTTCCATTCAATAAGGACGTCCGCAAGAGGGAGGTATAGGGGTCTGCTGGCATGTGGATGGGTTGGGGGATGCCATTATGGAAATCCACTAATGATGGTATTTTTCAGTTTTTGGATTTTCTGTTGAAGGGAAAATGGACACCAGAAGAAATGTGTCCCCCAGCCCCAAATGCATTTGAAATTTTAAAACCTCGAGAAAGTCGGGAATTATGCTTGACTTTCTGTTAAACACAAATTCTATGCTGGAATTTCCCTTAAAGGTCATAAAATTTTCGTTTAATCGGAAATATCTGGTAAAATGTCGTGGAATTGTTAGCGAGGTGGGTGCTTGGAAATTTATTGGATGGAGCACCCTATTTTCTGGACACACATGCACTGTCGACGAAGTGGGAACTTTTGGGAATTCTCTCTACATTTCCACAAGATAAATTTTTTTTTTTCTGACGTGTGTAGGTTTAATTAATGATTAAGCCAGAGCCATTCTTGTATGTGTGAGTTCTTTAGTGCCCAACTGGATCTTGGCGAATGATTAAGCAAAGGTGATTTAAAAATACTGAAACAGTTGTTGGAGTTGCAACCAATTGTTTCAGAAAGTCGTTTAATTAGGGGAAATTGAAAGAATGGCTTACAGCCTATTGTTCAATAAGGAATCCACAAAGGATTGCTCTGTGACTAATTAAACTTCTTAAATTCAAAGATAAGGTTTTCATAGATACGTGCCAGCGGTTGATGTCGCCTAGGTGGCGATATTGCTACCCTATAGATTTCTGTAATCCGCCATGTTTTTCACCACCTTCTTTTTTTCATTCTTTTTCCCATAGTCTTTGTTTTGTTTTGGGCTTTTTCATTGCCTCAGCCACCAAACGTGCATGCTTATTTACTAATGCATTAATGAACTCTTCATGCATAAAATGAGGTTACACTGTTACGGTTTTCTACTCATCGCATCACGGGTCCCCTCCGTTATAATCAAATTCACTTAATTTACAACCCCCTGCAACGTAGCCTTCGTTCCATTCTGCACGAATAGCACCCAAGGGCTATTTCCAAAGTATTGGCCTCCAGCATCACGATTCAAACGTGTGATTTTCGTTGTTTTTTTGGTTTTTTTTCTGTAGAATTTTCGTGTATTTCTTAGGGGACATTCACAAATGACGTCCTGAAGAGGGGAGTGTGGTCTGCTGGCATGTGGACGGGGGGGGGGGGAGGTGGGGGAGCCATTATGGACAGTGGCTAAGGGGCGCCCAAATTATTAAAATGGATTTGTTGTAGTTTTTATGTATTAAACTCATTCTTGTTCAAACTTAACACTTATTTTAAGTATCACGATTCAAACTATGCTGTTTTCCAGATAGCAGTAGACGGGGATGTCAAATTTGGGTGTTTTGCCCTGGGCGCCAAATATCCTCGCTACGCCGCTGATTATGGACGTTCACTAATGATGGATGGTATTTTTCAGATTTTGGTTTTTCTGTTTTATTGAGTTTTAAAGATCAATGAAAGGGGAACTGCATGGCATGTGCTTGGAAAGTTAATTATAGAATGGGTCTTTGTATATTCCAACACATTTTCTGGACACCCTACTTTTCAAAAGGACGTCTATGAGGGGATTGGGGGGGAGGGGGTCTGGATATAATAGACACTATGTGAACAGGGAAAGTCAATTTTTGAACGAATTTGAGGGACGTCCTTTTTGAATGGCCCCTTATGTAATTTATGAATTGTTTGACTAAAACTTTAAATTTACAAATAAGAAACAATATGGACGTTACCTGGAATGTTAAGCTAAAATTAGCTTGCAACAAGAACAGTAGGACCTATATTCTTGTGAGGTTTTAAGCCTTTTGAGAATTTGCAAGGCTACAAGATTGTTACTCCCTGATGAAATCTTTACGTACAATTTGAATTTTGTCGGTTTTTTATTTATTGGATGCAAATCAATTTCTGGGTTACAAACTCTTCCGCACTGTAATTATTCGTTGATAATTGTGTTGCTGTCATTTGGAGAGCTATCTGCAAAACATGTAATCTGAATCCGAGGATTCGATTTAACTTAAGTAGAATAGCAAATTATTTTGGCTTAAATGATAATTGGGGAAAGTAGTTTTAAAAAAATTGCAGTTAATTTGACATTTGAGAATTATTCACATCGTTTATTGTTGCAAAAACGAATATTGCAAGAAGGGAATGTTTGAAAAGCTGCTTTGAGTCAACTTGGTTGTTCAGATTTTGGCAATAATTTTGGCGTAGGTTTAACTACCCAAGAAGTAAAAATTAAGGACATGTATGAGGGGGGAGTCTGGGAAAAAATGGACAGGGGGTAGGGGGAAGTCAATTTTTGAAGGAATTTCGTGGACGTCCTTTTTGAAAGGCGCCTCCCTGGTGAAAAAACAAGAGATTTCTAGTGTTATTTGGAACATTGTTTTCTATTGGTTTTATTGGTTTCAATTGTTTTTTATGGCTTTCTATGGTTTTGTATTGTTCAGTCAGTACAGCTAAACCATAGAAGTCAATACAGGAATCATAGAAAACAATTAAAACCAATAGTGTCCAAATAACAATAGAAACCAATAGAAATCTCTATTGGTTTCTATTGTTTTTTTCACCAGGGCCAAGTCATTATTAAAAGAACAAGATGGCGGGTGTATTTGATAGGTTTTTTGGGATTTTAATGTGTTTCCAATATATATTTTCTGTGTTGCTTTTACTAGTCCGGTCATTGGCGCCCATACTGTATTTTCGTTACCCTCACCAGACACTCTTGCAAGGTGCATACAATTTTTTGTTTTGTTTAACCCTCATCCTGCATGGTATTTATACCCATGCGTCCTGTTGTTGTGCGTGCATCAAAAGCCAGGCCATTTTAACAAATGTTGTGCTAGTCATCTGTGCTTTAGTTTGGGTTAAATTTTAGGGATTGCCAAGGGCACGGAGGGGTGAACAATGCGATATCAAAAAGGATTCGAAATCTCACGATTTTTGCTTTCTTAGTTGAGCCTCAGTTATATTTTTTCCCCTCCTAATTTTCCTTAATGTCATATTTGAAAATTGTTACCCCACAAATTCGCTTGCCTCATTTTTTGTAATGGTGTGGTGAAAAAGATGCCAGCGGGAAACGATTTACCACATTTTTCTATGCTATATTGTAACAACATGATTATTCTGGTTGTTTTTTTCCACGTGTTGGATTGGTTTGTTGTGTCCAAGCAATGTTGCACGTGTTCTCTCAGGTGCATATCGAAATTGTATGACTAGAAACGATACAAAATATTTCTGTAATTGTTGTTAAAGTTTGTTATCGATAATCCAGAACTCATTCTTGAAAATACGGTAAATACTACTTGACTGTGGAAGGACACCCTGACGCAATAGACATTTTAGTTCAGTGTTTTTCCACCAGGTTGTCGTAAAGGGCCAAATTGTGTGTAGTGAAAGTTTGTTGGATAATTGTAATATTTAGTTTTTACATTTTTATACTAATTGTAAACAGAAAACATTAGAAATGGTCTACATAGAGCAGTTTATTTATTTCCAAACATGTTTTTTCTTTATTTTATTGAGAAACATAAGAAAAAATTCTTCTTAAAAACTTATGGTGTGCCTTCAGAAAAGTTGGGAATCGCACTTGATGTTGATGCTGGAATTATAAAATTTTCGTTAATCTGACAAATCTTTTATAAAAGTAAAAATCCTTTAAGTTCTCTAGAAAACTTGTCATACCTTTTTCTAAAATTAGTGTGGTAAATGGCCCAGGTAAGGTCCCTTGAAGGTGTCTTTGAATATGCAGGAGATGAGCCTTGAAATCCTTGAATTTTTTTTCAGAACATTTACTGGACATACTGGTTTGGCTAAAATTCATAAAAAAAATGAAAGGCTATACACTAATGCATTGATGACCTGTACTTCTTTATTCTCTTGATTAAATGTGTTAATGATTCCAGTTGTAATGGTTGTTTATAATAATTTACTAGCGCATAAAAACAAGCATAATTCTTTCACGAATATATATCAAAAAATAACATCAACAATTTGGTTATTTATGTAAATAGTTATAGTTATTTTCATGTTTTCTACAACGATAAGAAAGTTCTTACATCGACTCACCATAAACAGGATTTTGGGCGACCCTCTCATAAAAAAGTTCTTTTTCAATAAGGAAAATAGGGGGAATCTCTTTATTCATCGGTGTCTTGGACCCCCTAAAGGCGGAATCTTAGACTGCTGCCACTTGCCTTCACGTGTCTACTCGGATAAAGCAAAATACCCCCGCATTTTCTACATAACCCTACATCTTATATTTAAGAAATGAACACACAAAAAACTCGGTGCTGGCTTTCGTAGTGTTTTTTTTTTTTAATCTATAGATTCGTTCATGCGAGAGGAATAGGGGCGCATTTGGGCTGCAAATAACCCGATGAATTTGTGCCACTTTTCTGTGGAACCTCTCCTTACCAAACCCCCCAGAAAAACACAGAATACGGAGTTTTTTTTTGTCTTCGTGTTTTACTTAAAGGATGGTGAGAGGGTAAAATCATTGATATATAATATAAAGGGAGTGCACGCACGAATACTGCATGTGGGAAATATATATATATATATATATATATAACATTGCGAGAATATGTTATGGCAGCAGTCTCGTGTGTGTAACAACGGAATCTAATCTCACGGCACATATTTTTCTTCAGGATTACTTTTTTTTTTTTTAAAAAAAGAGAAAGTGGAGCTAAACCGTAATTTGTACTATATCCGAATCGAAATTTAAAGCTGCGTACGTTGCTAATGTAATGTGAGATTTCAGCTATTGGTTGAAATGCAATAGTGGGACCCTGGTGGTGGGCACGTGAGCTGGCTTCTTAATGATGTTTACCTGTATTTCGATACACCAGACTCTGATATATCAAGAAAATGAAGAGAGAAAATAACACATGGTTGGTTTTCATGCTATTGGTTTCGTTGTTCCCATCACTTTGGGTTCCAGTGGTGACACTGCATAACAACAGTAGGTATATATGCAGTTTTTACTTTTCGCACGACAGACTAAAGGTTGGTATGCACCCGAGAAAACATACACAAACACATAAAACATACACTGAAACAAAGTTTTCAGCATGTTTTTCGAAACATGTGTCACAAATTTCCTTTGATCCAGACCGCCTCATGTTTTTCGAAACATGTGTCACAAATTTCCTTTGATCCAGACCGCCTCATGTTTTTCGAAACATGTGTCACAAATTTCCAGACCGCCTCATGTTTTTCGAAACATGTGTCACAAATTTCCTTTGATCCAGACCGCCTCTTGAGCGATCGACAGAAACATCGAAATGTACTGTCAAGCTACGTATCCACCAAAAGAAAAAAAAAACATACACATCAAACATACACAAAAAACACTAGAACAATGTTTTCAGTATGTTTCTCCAAACATGTGTGGTAAATTCCTTTGATCCGGAACGCCTCTCGAGCGATCGCTACGACACATCAAAAAACATCAAAATGTGGGGGAAAAACATCGGTTTTCCCCACATTGTTCGCAAACACTTCTGGACACATCAATGTTTGTAATTGTATGTTTTTTGTGTGGTAAGTTTCTTTTGGTGGATACCCACCTTCAGAAAATGGCCGTTTTTCGACACATGTTTCACAAACACTTCTGGACACACCAAGGTAGCATGTGTATGTTTCATGTGTCATGTTTCATTTGGTGCATACGCACCTTTAGGTTTAGTGATAATTTTTATCACTGTATTTTATCAATTATAAAGCCGCGGCTCCACTGAAGGTAACATTCAACACAAAACATGCAAACACTGAAGACAAACCTGTCACAATGAATTTTATCAACATGTTGCTGAATGCTGAGGTGTCGCCATCAAACGTTGCTGGAATAAGTCAACAAATGCGTCCAGATTGTGACGCTTTTACTAAGTGCCTTACAAAGCATTCAGGTCCTCATTTGAGCATATGGCTGAGCATGCGCAGTAAAGTGGCAACATCTTTTCTTTTGAACCATGTTTCTGGCAACAAAAAATCGTCATAAGTTTGCTGAAACGTCACGATAGGCAAACTTTTTTTTCTCAATTTGTTTCAGCCAACAATGTTGTCTCAACATTATTGCCCTATGCTGCCTATGCTGGAGACGGCTTAAGACGCACTTGGAAACATCTCTGGGGTGTGTCAAACTCCAGGCGATAATCGCCGGATACATGTATCCAGCGACTTAGAAATATCGTTGACCCCTGCATTTGGATATATGTGACCAAAAAAACTTATATTTGGACACATGTTGGCAACAATGTTGCACGTTCACATTTATATTCTTCGTCAACTGAATATTATACCTGAAATGACGCACCAAAAAGTTCCTTCCTCAGTGAGTTTCCCTACTTTATTGTTAGTAAATTGAAAAGATAAATTATCGAAGATATTCTTTAAAAAAAATTTTTTTCTTAGAATCAAAGCGTTTTTTATGTTGGTGGTACTGAAATGAATGTGCGTCTTACAATCGATAGCGTCTCACAATTGCTGAAATAAGAAATGTATTGTTTTTTTGACATTCCAAACCATGTATATTGCATAATCGTTTCTATGAATTTTTGTTATCTCCTTAATAAGTGGAATCCAATGCTCTAGTTCCAAATGTTATAGCAGTCTTTACCACTTTATTTAATGTGTCATTTGACACAAATCACTCGTCCTTTAATTTGAATAAAATTTACTGCTGTCTTAACAGTTTGGCTTACCATTGGAGGATTGATAAATTTTATTACTAATGTGAAGAGAGGGTTTATAGACATTCTCCGAATAGAGAGACTATGTATGGGAAATGAGGATATATTCTTGATAGCTATTGATGGATTTGTAATTGCTGTAACGTTGCAGAAATACATTATTCTAGTCGATGCACACATTGAACATTGCGAGTGATTTTATGCAAATCTATTTTAATCGGTTAAAATTAATTGTGTTATGATGAAGGAATATTTTTTTGCTTACAAATTCCTGTAAGAGAATTGAGCAGGTGCAGGTTTTGTCACTTTATAGGGTTTCTCTAAGAATAGACCTAACCATGGCTCTGTTGTTTTTTGTTTTTTTTTTTCAACAAAAAATAAACAATTATCGGGGGTTTGTGTTTTACGACGGATAATAACTTTGGCTTTTAGTATCTGAAATATCCCCCAGGGAAACGCTTAATTTAGAATGTGTAGTTGGGCTATGTAATCATTGTTTTAATAAAGGCACGTAATATGGTTACAGCTCATTAATATAAATATTTGTTTGCTTTATTTAATTCGAAATATGACATGCAGTTCTAAGTTAATATTTTCGCGGTGGATCATTTAGGTAGCACTCATCCCCTTTTTTCCCCTTGTTAATCACTCTTCGGTGAGAGGACTAAATTTCATTACCAATTCCGTCAGCCATGTTGGTTTTTTTCCCTCCATCGTCAAGTTGTTTTTATTGGTTAATACGGTGACTTAATTACCGGACGTACAATTTTCAGAATGAATCATGTCTGAGGTACGATTGGCCATTTGCCCCGAATGTTGACTTGTGGTTTTTTTTTTAGTTTTTTTAATTTGACTCTTGTAGATTTTTCATTGGTAAGGGGGTGGTAGTTTCAATTGGATTCATCAACATTTCATAGATGTAATCTGTATAATTTAGAAGAAAATGTCCGGTGCCAATTGCTGTTGAACAGGTGATATTCACAGGGAAATATAAATGAAAACAGTCGTGGATAATTAAGCCTGTTATTAAATATTAGGGCACTTTTTTCTGGAATTGTTTATGCCGTACTGCAAACAAGCTGCAATTTTAACTACTGTTTGCATTTATACTGAACCATCATGCATGAAGAACTTAATTAGTGTAATTTGACTGAATTTCTGGAAATTCTGTAATCACCTTAGTGCTGTCTGGCATTTTATAAGACCCTAGATGAAAGCCTTTTTATAAAACTGAACGAATGTTTCATTAAATTCAGTGTCAAGATGGTTGTCATTTTGTCATGGCGCGCATTCTAACGTTTTCTAATGCCTATTACACATTGCATGTTTCATGAAACTGAAACATGGTTTCCCAAACATGTTTGTGATATGAGGATGCCCACCAGCGTTTTGCCACCGTGTTTCATGAAACTTTTCGGTGATCGCTCTACAGGCGCTGACGATCAAAGGAAATCAATGAAACATTGTTTCATGGTTATGGCGCTTCTACCAAGGCGTTAATACTCCCCGGTTGTAGTATAGTTAACACAAAAATCGAAATTCACCTCGTGGCTGGCTGTCATGTTATTAATAGGTACATTTGCAAGTTTTAAAGTAAAATATATGTATATTTACTTTTAAAATGTATATTATCATCTAGAAATATATTAGATTAATTTAATGAATGGAAAGTTTTTTTTAGTATATAGGCACGTTTACTATAGCGCCTTGATTGGCAAACAGTTTGCTTTTTTGATGTGGACAGATACATTTGGGTAAACAGAAATATGTTAATGAAACAATGTTTCAACATTGTTTCAGTTTTATGAAACATGCAGTGTGTACTAAGCATTAGGTGTTCTGCAGCACACCTTTTTTTAAAAAAAACACTACCATACAAGGTTACGATGGCAGACTGTTGATGTGTCTATGCAAGAGAAAATGATATTGGCACTATTTCTATGCAGGAGGGTCTTAAATCACGATAGCACGGATTTATAATGTAAATGCAAATCAGGACTAGGTATTATTTAAATATAAATAAGAAAGCGTTATTTCGAATTTGAAGTGCGTGCATCGTTACGAACACCTGAAGTAATAGGTGTTGTCCTTATAGCTGCATGTAGTTCAAGGAACTTATCCCTGAAATGACTTAACAGGGAGGAGAATGTTTATAAATTGCAGAAATTGAAAATGTGTGAAAGCGTCGGAAATTAGGGCGTTATTTTTTTATCTAATAAAAGGCAGAAAAATCTGTTCTTGTATTTTTTTTTTCCTATATAAAGTGTAACGATGGACGTATGGCATCAACCTGTGAGAGAGGTCGGTGGTCGGAATAATGGTGATGTCACAACTGATAAACATTGCGGCCTATGTCAGCATATAAATATAGTGAAGAGATTCAAAGAGCAACTCCACCTCCACATTTTTGATTTAGTGTCCCATAACCTACGTGATTCTATGCCGTCTGGCCAGGGGTTCCTTTTTCTTATCAATTTTTTGAAAAATCCAAATTCTTGGGACGACGTGAGGGCTGAATAGGTCGTAGATGTGAGCGCTCTCTATAAGTCTAACCTTCAACATGTACATATACCCTATTCAGTTTTCTGAATTTTTTTGTAAATTCGCATCTGAATACATGAACATCAATTAATATCTTTTATAGCATCCAATGTCGCGAAATATATTAGTTTAAAAGGTTTTGTTGCTAGACATTGCCAGATAGTTAAATAATCCAAATCGCATACTTGTGCTCTCAAAGTGGTATATGCAGTATGTAACTTTTGCTATTGATTGTTTTTAGCAAATGCCGACGTTTTCCTTAAAAATTCGGTCTTGGGATATTTATTGTTCTTTCTGGCATAATCTTATATGCTTTGTATACTATATGCATAATGGACGTAACTGACTTTGGGCGTTGTTAACATATGTATATGGCATGCGTCAACAAGTACCTTATAAACCGCAAACATGCAATTCTTTCATTTGTCAACAACTACTAATGGGATAGTTAAATATAACGCATTCTGTGTATTATATACAAGATTGGCAAAACATAGCTGCTGATGTCTTCTTTGTTGAATTTGGCTTAGCTTTTATAAGTTTTAATTTTTAAGGGTGGAAGTATGGGTTTTACTACCTTAATGAAGATAATATACATATAGGATGTGTACAAAGGACTAAAAACTTGAAGGGGACAAAAAAGGTCGGAAGTATATACAGTGGTACCTCCCTTACCGGACACTCCCGAATAACGGAAACCTCTAAATAATGGACATTTTTACCAGTC
>JAQGBW010006082.1:0-11056 GCA_034698625.1 Julus scanicus
ATTGCCTACATTGTTTACAGAACGATTAAAGCATTCTTGCACAAACTTGTTGAATTTAGAATGACTATTTAATTATCCCAGAATTAAGGTTTGCAATTAGTTCATGATTTGTTTTTACAAGTATTACTTAAGTGGCACCTAATGTTGCACTTTACTTTTAAGTTAAAGCATTTGCATTTATTTGTTTGACATTTTTTCATTGCTGAACAGTTGCATTTCGCAAATCCTTGGCCTCTTTAACGAGATTAATACTGCACAGTGCTTCGCAGTGCTATTTATTGATCTTGTGACACATCACTTTGAGTAAGAAGGTTTTGTGAACAAAAAATCAAATTGGTTTCTGGTATATTTTCCTTTTAATATTCCAGCGCGAACTGCTATAACATATAGATCATTAATGTTCCTTTCAACTATAACACCCATGATGTTTCTGGCATCCCCACGTCCTTGGTCAACCAGTGGAATGGGAATATTCACATTGTCTCCAGGATTGCCAGCGGCATTAATTATTTTACTTCGTTTGATCATGCATTCTGCTTGATTGAGCATACCCTCGCAGGCTTTCTTTTGTTGTTTGAATCTGTTGTTGATTTTGCGTAATGACAGAAACGCTACCATGGTTAGAATTGTGGTGTTCGAAATCGTTTGCTGGCTGGACGATGTCTGTATGGGAAGTTGAAGCAGTTGGCAATTGAAAGTTGTTTCCTGGTTGGTTGTCAAATACAGGTTAATTGTTGTTGGGTAGGGGAGACCGGGGCAGGTTGGATCAGGGGCAGGTTGAAACAATGCTTGTAGAGCCCCCTGATGCAACCGTTACACAGCTGTACAGTTGACATGTGCTAAGGACTGTAATAGCGCAGCTTTCCATGTTGTTGAATCGTGGATTAAGTTTACTGTGATAATTTTAATCAATTTTAAAGAATTTGAGGACATGTAAGTAATTATTTTAGTTCAATTTGTTTTCCTTAATCCTCCTAGAGATGATGTGCTATGTAAACGTGGATCACACCATTAAATAGGATAAGAATTGATGTTTGAAATGCATCAAAACTGTTAGGCTAGGTTGGGCCTAAGATTTGCTGTGACAGGAAATGGAAAAAGAGATAGCTCGGGGCAGGCCCATAAGCTTAACATGTGCTAATATATATACGATAATCCTGTTTCAGTCTCTTAACTCTGACTTCAACTCGTCTTTATCCTGAGGCTCTTTTAAAAATATAAAACAAAAATATAAACAAAAAAATAAGGAAACAGAATAGTTTCTCATGTTAGTTTTATTGTGCCAAGCAATCTTATGAGTTATAAATAAAGTAAGTTAATGAAAAGATGGTTAGTATGACCAATTTCGTATTGTTTCAACCTATAACATATATTGTTTCAACCTGCCCCAACGAGGGGCAGGTTGAAACACTTTGACCTGGCTAGCTTCACGCCTTATAACTCGGTGAAATGAAGACAATGAAAATAGGTAAGTTGTCTATTTTATATAGCAATGTTAAGCTGTGGTTTTGTGAAAAAACTGCATTGTTTGAAGCCATATAATGTAGTACTATGACGTTCCAAACAAAATATGATCCAACCTGGCCTGGTCTCCCCTACTGGTGAGGTAAATGCTGCGTGATTTTTGTCTTCATCTGTTGTGTGGTTGCAGCAAACAGGTTGTCTTTTGTGATCATGCTTTCAAGGATGTCTACTGGCAAAGAAGTAGTTCGAAGCCCAATGCGTGCGGGTGCTCCAAATAGTGCCTGATATCAGTGGCGGCACTAGGGGGGTGCGGGGGGTGCGGACCGCACCGGGTGACACCATCACAAGGGGTGACACCAAAATTCAAAATAATGATAAAATTTTCTTATTTTCTGAAAATATTGAATTTAAAAACAAAAATCAGCAAAAATATGCGGACTCGGAGGCAGATTCTAAACTATGAAGGGTGTTGTGAGGGGGGGGGGGTGACACCATGAGTTACCGCACTAGGTGACACCAACCCTAGTGCCGCCACTGCCTGATATGGAAATTGGTTTATACCAGAATGAAAACTATTGTTCTTCAGAAACTGAATGAACTTCAATCCTACCATTCCATTTGTTGAATTATTATCTCCCAGCAATGCTATTAGCATATCCTTTATATCACAATTTAATGGTTCTACTGATCCTTGACTTTGTGGGTGGCAGGGCTGACCATGAACCATTAGTATTTCAGGCACATGGTGTGTGGGTGTTAACTTGCATCATAGGTCATTATAATTTGACACATTCCATTTGCACTGTAAGTGGTCTGTAAATAACTTCACCAATTATAGAATTGTAAACAATCCATTTGCAGTGTAATCGTTCTGTAAATACTTTCATGCAATTATACAATTGTAAACTTTTCATATAAAGTGTAGGTGCTGTGTAAATGGTTTCAGGCAATATTTCAAATATTCAAGCTTAATTTTAAGTCCTTGTGTAAAATGACTGGTATTTTTAGGTTTTTTACAAATTCACTGACCAATCCAGTCATTTTACAAATTGACTGATTTGGTCAGTCATTTTTAAAAATGACTGGTTTGAAACTTTTACTGTAACATATATAAATTGTCCAACATGGTAGATTAGCAGGTTTAATCCTCACTGCCTCAATAAAATACACAATAAACTGTGGTTGTATTTTTATAAACGAGCTCATGTACGATAGAAAATAATATTTACTGTCTTAAAATGACCGAATCTGCGAGTTGAGTGAACCTGTATATGTTACATTAGGTGCTATAAATGAACAAATAATGATGCAATTGTTGTCTTCAAATGTAAAAAATGTAATACAAGACAATAAAATTCATGGTGTATTTCAAGAGAAATCATACAGTAAATTCATGAATATGGTAATATTCTTGGATACAAAAACAAATGCACATCATTATAACTTTATTTGAGAAATAAGTAGATTGTACGTAACACCATATTTGGTTATCTTAATTGTTAGGTATCCAGCAAAATTTCACGTTTGTTATACTATTTGTTCTGTAATTATTTGTTAACGCGTTCATGGAATTCCAACTGCACATTACTACATGCAGTTGCCTCACTTGCATCTTGTCATCTTATTGTCGTTTTTTTGCAGTTTGTGTTGATTCGTGTTTTAAGTTATTTAATAATTGGATTAATGCACTTTGCAATTACATATCCTTTGAGCTTTTGGCCTTTTTTTTCACTTGCTCTACAATTTCAGTTTTTACTGATTTCGTCGAATCCCACGTAAATACGGCACATTTCCATGTTGTTCTATCTGCTTTTTTTCAGTTAATTACAGGCTGCTATTGAAGGGGTAGCTAGATACTGTCATTCATTTGTATAAGCATTTATTATTCATCAAAAATGACGATAAAATCGAACTTCAATTAGTTGTAAAGAAATTTTTTTTTGCACTAAATGTTTATTGCGCAACCGATTATACAAGGTCGAGCTTTTCAGATGCTACTGTGTTCTTTATGCAGTGAAGGTCAGTTTCCTCTGTAACATCTCGTGGATCACAATGGCTGAACCTCGGTATGTCATACCCACCATCGCAGGACTGGGTTCCAGGGGGGCTTTTCAGTCAAAAGTGTTTCATCCTGAAAATAAGCTCGACTGCTTGTGTCACATCACTTTGAACCTTACAAATTCTGAAATTGACGAATTGCCGAAGACCTTGCCGAAGTCGATTGAAGAGTCGCCTCTGTATCGTCTTCTCAAGCCTTATCTGGCATTCATGCAGTTTTGGGGTCTATTTTTCATCGATGACCCCTCCGTGAAGTTCAACCCTCGCCGAATTTACTGCGCTGTGGGCATCGGAATTCAATTGTCCACCACCTTCTTTTACCTCCTGCCCTTTTACCTCACAAGAGCGTTCGAATCGTTCACGGTTACCATGCTTATCACTTGCCTGTGGACCGTGCAGAATGGCATCACGGCAGCCACCGTCTACAACATGTGCCGTGATGCTACAGGGCTTAAAGAGTACTTCATACTTTGGTCCAACCTTGTCACCTGCCCTGCTGAAACATCTGAAATCTCCAAGTATATTGTGAGCACCAGGAAGGTAGTCTTTGGGCTCTGCTTGGGTTTCAATATCGTTTTCTCTCTCGGTATGTTGGATCACTTTAGTTGCACAGGCTGATACTGGTATCAATGTCACTTGAATAGTTTAAAAAGAAAAAAAAATATCTAAATTCAGGGTTTTAAGGGTTAACGGAAAAAATACAAAATACAATTATTACTGAATTCTGTGAAAATATGTCTTCACGTATATTTTATTGTAATCCATAACATATTTAAAACTGAGCATCACTGAGGAAAGATGCAGATTTTTGGTTTTGCACTTTGACAAAGAACAAGTTTAATTGCACTGGATTCCCTGTAAAGGAATACCGTATATTGTTTGCTTGTCCTAACATCACATTTGGCTCATTTCATGACTTTTGCTGGTGTATTTATGGGCATAATTTTGAAAAGTTGTTTCTATGATTTTGTCGCCCAGGATGGATATTGATCATCAGTGGCTTGATCATCGAGACCTTTCCTCCAGTGTTCAACGAACTCTTCTCTCCCCAAATGATATTCTTTATGCGGGTACTGTTCTGCACCACCCACTTCTTCAGCACAGCAGCATGGAGCTTACCGACAGGGTTATACCTTATCATGTGCCTCAGCCTCCGTAAGCTATTGCTCACTTTCAACGATATTTTGAGGAATTCTGTGGAGTACGTTCTCCATGGTGGCAGCCCCAATGGTACCACCGACCCCTTCAACTCAGAGGCCTTTCGCTTCAAACACCAGCAAATATTAAAGTTGGTGGAAACGGCCAATGATATGTTTGGCCTATTTGTCCTGTCCATGATTCTCTCCAACTTAGCCATTCTTTGCTTTGCCACCTACATGTTGCTTTTCATGTGCGCTTCGCCCTTCTCAAAATCTCTGGAAGCAGCTTGGACTGTAGTGGCCACCATTTGGTTGTGTCTCATATCCATCACTGGCTCGATGATACATAGCTCGGTAAGGACTTGTTCATATTTTGGGAATTCATACAATAGAATCCGCTTTATGTGATCACAGATTATGTTGTAATTCGTTTTTTGTTATCAAAATCAGTAAGTCCAGAATGCTCGTACATAATACATTGCAAAACAAGCGCTTTTTGTAACTGTCATCTGATTTAATCTATCATTTTGATCTCCCCCTTATGTGTTGACAGTGTCTTCACATATATAATTTGAAACTGGTTTGCTCATGAAGGATTCGTAAAAGAAAAATTAATGGAAATTTTGTATGATACTATCGAATTTGATGCCCCGTCTGATTTGAAGATCGTACATTTTAAAATATGAATGAAGTCAGACAAAAATATTAAGGTATCTTCCCCACTATGGAAAGTAAAATTTTACCAGATTCAGTCTTAGAGCTGAAGAATGAAAACGATTCTAAAGTGAACGAATATGAAAAGCACCAACCAACAAGTGCTGAGGTGAGACGAGCACTAAACATTGGGATGACTTGCATGGTGTGCAGTGTAAACTATTGACTTCAACAGCTGCAGTATGAATATGACAATTTTATTAATAATATCTCATTATTGAAGGGCAGAAACGATTGCAATTTTAGAAGATTACAATTTAACAATTAAATTACGAACTGTAAGAACACGTTCTGATCAAATGAGCGAGTTTTTTAAATTGGTTCAGTGAATATTCATATTGCACGACAGGTTTTGATTGCCCACCTATTGTTATCTATCTAAACAACCTTGATCGACGAGATTACATAAAGCTGAGTCTGCTGTATTATGTTTTTTTCTTCTTCTGAATTTAAGTAGGATTCTCCTTTAATTAACCATATTGGCTTTTGCATTTGTTGATGGCTATATTATGAGGGGAATTTGACTTTTAAAAGAAATATTTGCGAAGTCTGGCTACTTGTTTAATTGCCAAAGAGTTTGATAGAATAGAGTTAGTTATATTGCAAGTAGATATACAAAACTGACGATATTGCGATGTTGTGTCTCTCTTAGGCTCACACGCCCTACCAAGACTTGCATGCAGTTCCATTATCGTTCATGCTGCCAGACAATATGATCAAGGTGAGGATAATTGTCCACGTTTCACTCAATTTGTTTGCATATCAGCAAAAAGTATATATTTCATAGATATCTATTTTATAGCTGTTGATTTTTTTAAACCGTGTCGGTGGTCCGGAAATTGGTATTTCAGCGTGGGGCTTCTCGGTGTTGTCCAAAGGCTTTTTGAGCACCGTGAGTGTATATTTAAAAAGAATTGATTTTAACGAAATAATATCGCATAACTGTCTTTTGCTGTTGATGTTTTGCAGTTGGCAGGGATGTTTCTCTCTTATTTCTTCTTGTTGGTACAGTTCCAGTCACCGACTGGACTTACTGGCTCTTGTGGCCAAAACTCAACCGAAGTTGAGGCCTTGGAGTAAAGCATCATAAACTTGAGAATTTCAAACGTAAATAATTTTGTTCTTGTTTTATGGCATTTTTTTGCGCTGTTCTAGTAAATAATGTAATGATACAGTAATAATATTTTCAAATATTCTTACTAATTAGACAGAATAACAGACACTGCATGATTTTTGTACATCGCACACAATGGTAATTTTTTATCCTGTCCTTAGTGGTCGATTTTGTCTCTTGCCTAGGAGATGTCAAAAGGTACAGGAGCTTAAATTTGAACCTAATTTCGCTCAATATATTCTTGTGTTATGTATTTAATATCCCATGCATTAACATTAAAAGTCCAGCTAAGGAATTCAGTAATGTTTACTAGAATTTAATCTTATTAATATACATACAGTCCATAAAACTGGTCTATATATCATACAATTTCCTGATATTTTTCTTGTGGTGTTAATTTCTAAATTATTTCCCTGCTAACAAAGTAAGCCCTGTTAGCAGGAAAATAATCCTTTGTACACTGTACAATATACAGATCAAGTGTTAAGAGAATATATAGAATCAAACCCCAAGGCCCCAACTGCAACTATTCATATATGTACAACTTTCAAACAATTAAGACTATGATATAGATGGTTTCTTTTCTGAATTACTTAAAAATCTAGAACGTTAATTAATCTACATTTATTCGTGTAATTTATAGCAAGTTTCTTGTTGATGGTTTCCCCAGTAACCAAAACTTTTTAGGCCAATGTTGGGAAAAACGTTGCTTTGCCAATGTAAATGCATTGGGACAGTGCAGAAATGTCTCACTGAGCCAATGATTAAATAACTAGTAATTGGACCAATGTTGAAAAACTTTGCTTTGCCAATGATTGGTAACTGAACCATATGACAACGTTTGCCCAACGTTAAAATGACAACATAAAACTGGTAACTCCCCCATTTTCCAACGTTGGCTTGGCTACCAACTGCCAACGTTGCCAACAAAAGTCCAACAGTTGGGCTAACGTTGCGTGTTGGTAAATAAATTGATGATACACATATTATAAAGATCAAAGGAATTAAATGAATGTATTGATACAGCATTAATGTAATTCTAATACGGTTTTAAGAATTAATTTTTGCAGTTTTTGATGCACTCAGGGACAACGGATTCACCATCTATCTGCATTATGACGTTTTCTGGGTATAAATATAGGTAATGTAAATGATCATTATGCAGTTGATGTAAGGTTTAAAGCAAACCTTCAAAAGATAAATTTATAAGGTAATGTTAAAATCACATAGAAAGCATAAATTTCTGTTTGAATTCATGTATTCTTTTGCAGTGTATACTTTCTAGTTTGTTAGTGGAAATTTTATTGATATTGTGTATTATTTCATTATTTGGTGGTTTACCAATGTAATGTCATTGCCTAGTCATTTACAGTCAGAACAAAGTTTCTAATCGTATCAATCAATAGAAGTTTCATGTTTTTGCTAATTATGCAAGACAATTCACTACTATTTTTCTCCACATGTGTTCTTGTCAAGACTGGAAATGTTCTGGGTTTTACAGGAGTGGTGTCGGTTCGATAATTGGTTACGCTTTTTTTTTGCTTCTGTGCACGCTGACATTTGACATTGGCACGACGGATTCGGTATCATCCCATATAGGTAGTGAGAATCAATTATCCGCTTCCAATATGCGATATGGAACACTTAGAATTACATAAAATGCGATCGTCTTTGTTGCCCAGTGTTAGTTACCTTTCTAGTAATCGCTGCTAAGACCTCGATGGAATCCAAGCCTATGAAGGTAGAGCTGTCGGCACCTGGTGCTTGGTATGCTCAGCCCAAAGAGGTACCACGAAGCAGTTTGGACAGTCTTCGGCGAGCAGCACTGAATCGCAGAGCTGAACTAGCCGAATTTTGGGATAACTTCTGGGCCACCGAGCCCATTGATCGCCACTACATCCCGTCCTCTGATAGTTTGACACCACTGCCGTCTTTGCCAAAACTGCTGCGGCCATTTTTGTTTTTCATGGCAATGTTTGGCCTGTATCACTACACTGAAGAGAAGCTATCGCAATTGATACAACGCAAAGCTTACTGGAAGGCTGCTGTATCGATAATTGGAAAGACGATGAGCAGTGTCTGCCTGATTTTCTGCTTTAGCGTCTTGGTGTTCAACCTTTGCCACTTTCCCTGGCAAGAGCCTGGCTTCCAGACTCACACCTTCACATCTATCGTCTACTTCGCTTGGTTTCTACAGAACGCTGTCGCCGCCACTGTCTACTTTTCTGCCAGCTACAACAGGAGCATGTTTCACAAGCTCTTTGGCAGATGGGAAAAGATTCTTTTTCCGAAAACTATTGTCCAGCAGATTGAAAAATACTGCACTCGAATTCAGTGGGTGGTTTTGTTTGGAATTCTGCTTGGGACGTTAATCTTTTTGGCAGGTTAGTAAGTCGGGAAATTTTCGCTAATTGAAACATTTTTCTAGAAAAAGTCTCAGACTTCGGAAAAATATTGTGGCAATTGATCTTGGGAGGGTTATTCCAAATTTCATGGATGAGCCTTGCAAACCTTGAAACTGGTTTGAATGTTTTCCAGGAAATTTACTGGACACTTAATTTTCTTTGGAAAGTGTCTAAAGCCGGCTCTACACCAAGACGTACATGTACGTATATACAAGTATTTACACACATATGCAAAAAAGTTTGCCCTCCGGGTTTATTTCACCCGCTATTTTGAAATGTATATAAATATCAAAATTGTGCACCTATTAAATGTCTTTAATAGCTGTACAATTTTGATATTTACATATATTTACAAAATGGCGGCTGAAACAATCCCGGAGGGCAAACTTTTTTGCATATGTTTGTAAAAACGTGTTTATACGTACATGTACGTCTTGGTAGAGAGCCGGCTTTATATTAAGACTGTAACTAAAACTACAAAAAAGTGTTTTTCTTATAAGACTAAGACGCTTGTTTTTTTTTAATACCCGCTGTGATGATGATAATTGTAATTTTAAGCAACACAATTTGTTGCTAGTTATTAAGCTTGCTCTTTAATTCATTTCCATGTATATATAGTCTTTATCCAAGTTTATTTCGTGGATTATGACTTACAAGTGGATTTGATTGACGACGACCCTGAAGCAGCCCTTCCCTACACCACCAAAGGTGAGGTGTACTCACTAGGGGTGTTTGCAATTTTAAGCATCCCCATCTGCTGCCTTTCGGTGGGTTGTTTTGCCCTTGTTTGTGTCATCTTGGCTAAAGTGTTTCAGAAGAGCACGGATTGTCTGCACCGGATGGTCAAATCGAACCCCGAGTGGCTCAACCTAGAAGACCACCGTCTGCGACACGAGCAGATCTGCCGCACATTGGAGGTAGCCGACGGTGTCTTCTCCTTCCTGATCTTCTCGTTTTTCGTCACTTACATGTTGCTCATGGTGATCATCGGCTATGAATTTTTCGCCATCTCTTCACCCACCGATGTGAAACTGGTCAGAGCATTCTGGTGTGTTTTCGGTATTTTCACACTTTCGTCGATCTGCATTTCTGGAGGCACTGTAAACACTGCCGTGAGTTTGCCGAGGTTCTATATATATATATATATATATATATATATATATATATATATATATATATACTTTCCAGAGGTTGTGTCCACGCTAAACTTGTACTTTTGATCTTAGGCAATTAGAACAGAAAAGTATCTTCACTTGATCTCCCTCAAGCATTCCACTCACCAAAAAGAGATTCAGGTAGAAATATTCCACCTTGTTCTACTTAACTATAATTGTACTTGCAATTGATGAGAAAAATCGATGCCCCAAAATAGTGTTTTCGGGATTTTATAGTTTTAGTATGTTCTGTTTTTCTTAGATTTAGAGCATGTCTACATTATACTATAATTCAATGTTTTAAGCGTTTTTCGTATCAAAAAAATTGCGTTAAGGCGGCAGTATTTTCAATGATAAAAATAGAAAAAATTGTTTTATTTTAAGAAATAATGGGTCACTCAAAATGCGAGAGAACTTATATTTTTCTATTACATTTTTTCTTGCTTTTTTCACTGTTGTTACTATAGTAGACTCCTCTTAATAGGATCACGCTTCATCCGAGCTGTACGATAACATTAGCAAGGCGAATATAATATGGGCAAAAATATCAGTTTGTTCTTTTCAAATTGTATCTATGAGATGCCGATTACAAAAAGAATGTTTTATCGTTTATATGCATACGAGCGTTCGGGACATGGTGATGTCGAAGACAAAAGTTGAATGATAACAATATACGTGATCGCATTAAGCGGAGTCCACTTTGTTCAAAAATAGAAAGCGAAAAAATTTAAGACCCGATACAGATGTCAGGTCAACGACACAACGGTTGATTTTTGCAGGTAAAAACCATCCGGTTCCCTAAGCAAACTGAACCGAATTGAAATTTGGCGTATTCTTTATGACGGACCCTCCAACAGGAGGCGCTACAGCAGCCAGAGCAGGACAAATTGTCTGCAATGAGCTACTCTACTACAATTAATTAGCAGACACTAATGCCCCATTCTCACTGGACGGAAGACGCGCGGAAAGTATGCCTACGCGTCATAGCAGGTGGCGCACCCTCAGCAG
>JAQGBW010006083.1:0-11055 GCA_034698625.1 Julus scanicus
ATCCACTACGGTAGCGCCTCCTATTGGAGGGTCCGTCACAAAGGATATGCTGCAATTTCAGTTCAGTTCAGTTCAGGAGGAACAACCGGAGGTCTGATTATCATATGACTACTGACTACATGTATTCTAGGGGAGACTAGGGCACAGTGGGCCAAGGGGCACAGTGATTTAAAGCTTTTATAAAATCAGGTTTTAGCAGTAACCTAATGCTTGTGATGTGCAAGGAAGCTGTATGCACCACTCTTTCATTCACAACTGGTTTTTTATTCTAGGTGTAATTATAACTCATAAGTTATGCTGCAATATACCATTGCAAGTGTATATATCCAGCTATAATTTCAAACTTAAGTATATGTTAAATAGTCATGTGGTTAGCTGTAAGGCCTTATTAAAATCAAATTGATTATACGGGGTACAGTGGACCACAACATTATGGGGTACAGTGGGCCATGTCCCAGTATACCCCAATTAATGTTTTTGGGAAATATGTTTATATTTTCTCATTATTCATTACTTAAAATAAAAACCATGTTTAAATTTATATTTTAAAGTAAAAATGGTTCAGTTACAGAAAAAAAACACATTTGGACTAGTAAGCAGTGAAAATATGAAAGCTGCTGTAATTACGGTTAATTTTAAAACTTTTTGTAATTTATACTTGGAATTTTAAATTGGCGTGCTGAATTAAACACAATTAATCAATGTGGTGTTCTTTTTCTCGTAAATTTTGTCTTAATTTCGTGTGGACCACCGTACCTAATGCTATGTCCCACTGTGCCCCAGTTTTGGGGCACAGTGGGACAGTCTGCGCAACAAACTTTAATCTCTTATAGCAAAAAAAACCTAGTTGCTCTAAAAAGATGAAAAATTGTACACAGATCCTGAAGGCTTGTATATTACTGTGTTATTCTTTTAAAATGTTATCAGTTTAATGTTTTTCCCAAGAAACAAATAAATTCTAAAAAGTGTATCCACTGTGCCCCGGTCTCCACTACATATAAGAGTATGATTCCACTTCAATCGTAATCAGTATACAACTTGCCCAAGTCTGATGTTAATTGTACGTCATATTATTTGTATGTCCTCGAAGAAAGTTTTATATCAAATAATGATAATTAGTTTCAAACTAGTTGATGTCTTAATTAAATCCCTTTAATTAAATGAAAAATCTGGATTTAATGGGTTTGAGGTCCCAGTGGTCACCAGTCATAACTCTCATCGTTTGTGACACGATTTTTAACAAATTGTGAAAGTAGTATGCTCTTGGGGATTGCATCACACGAGTCATGCATCAATTT
Source organism: Julus scanicus (assembly GCA_034698625.1). NCBI lineage: Eukaryota > Metazoa > Arthropoda > Diplopoda > Julida > Julidae > Julus > Julus scanicus. Next base: position 1,299 of record JAQGBW010006083.1, read on the forward strand.
GATTTCATTTGATATGTGGCATAGACACGCGAGGCCTAACGAAATCACTTTTATCTACTCAGATGACCACTGGCATCCGTTAATGGACAGATAAAAGCTAAAAGCATGCTGGATGTTTAATTTACAAGCGGATTGTGTATATTCATTTTACATAATTACAACTTCCCTCGTAAATCTGTTGGCGTCTGGGGAAATTACAAGCATGCATAACATATCATAAAACTTCTATTATAGGCCCATAAATGGCAGTAACAAAATGCATTCAGTGGAATGACAGCCCCAGAAGGGGGCGCCCACATCATAATTAATTAGGACATAAAACATCAGGCGTATCATATTTTGCTTTTAAAATAGTAATGACAATCTATTATAGCTTGAATCATGGTTTTTGGTTTGTTTTTACTTTTTATAACCAACAGCCACCCAAAAGGGAGTTATGGAACGGTGAAATACAGGGATATCATATTGGATCCAGGGCATATGAAACTCCATCCATTTACGAATTTAAGACTTATGGATTGACCACAACACAGGCAGAAAATAGTCTCGAATACAGGCTTGTTGATCTGAAAAAATTCACCAAATATGCGGTTGTGGTGGAAGCTTATAATGCTCTGGGGGCTGGACCTAGGACACCGGAAACCGTCGTTGCCACAATGGAAGATGGTAAGGACAATTTAAAAAAAAATAAAAGAAGACTTAAGGGCCATTCAAAAAGGATGTCACCGAAATTCTTTCAATAATTGACATGTCCTCCTAGGGGCCATTCAAAAATTATGTCACACCTAGAGGGTGGGTAGGTTGTTTGTTTTTTGTGACAATTGTGACCAAGGGGTGGGGATGTGGTTCGGTAATGTACATCACACAATCAAAATTCATTTCAAACGGTAAAAAATGTGTGGTAAATTTTTAATTTTTTTTTAACATTTGAAATTGTTTGGGGTCCTGTAGTGACTTAAAACTTTCTTCCCGATAAAATTATAAAAGAATATAGAATTATTAAAATCTAATTGGGGGGAACGTATAATTTTCCTATAATATAATAATATTATTCCTATAATTTTCAAAGGAACATTTTTTTAGGAAAACTCCAGACCTCGAGGGGAACTTTCAGCATAAAATTGGTGTTTAACACAAAGTTAGACAATCGACGGGTTGTGACATCATTATGGATGAGGTGTAGTAAAATTTGTGACAATTGTGACAAAGGGGTAAGGGGTCACCCCCTACTCCTTGTTCGCAGGGTGACCATTTTATCCAAATACATCCTCCTCCCCAAAGCCGTATTTGGGATCACATTTCGGGTGGGATAGGGTCCAAAAATAGCTGAAAATTGGCGGATTCGGGTTGAAATTTGTAAAATTTATTGAAATTTATAGGATTTCGGAGGGGAGGGGGGAAAGCTATCTCCATGATTTCCACCCCCCCCCCCTTCCTCCCTAAATACGGCCTTGTCCTCCTCCCTCCCTCGTAGACGTCCTTAATTATTTAGAAAAGTAGGCTCTTCAGAAAACATTTGGAACATACAATTTAAGCCCATCCTATAATTTTCAAAGAAATATTTTTTTAGGAAAACTACAGACCTCGAAGAAAAATTTCAGCATAAAATTGGTGTTTAACACAAAGTTAGGCACAATTCTCCACTTTCTCTAAGTTTTAAAAATTCAAGTACATTTGGGACTGGGGACACATTTCTTCCGGTGTCCACTTTCCCTTTCACTAACTTTTAATAGATACTCCATAAGGGCTTCCTCCTCCACTCCCCCCTCAAGAGGACGCCCTTTTCGAATGGCCCCCTAATTTACAAACGTCATTGATAACATCATATTTTTTGTTTTTTATATAAACATTATAAATAGCTCCCAGTAAACCTCCGATTTCTGTAAAATGCGTCACTTTATCATCCCACTCCATCAAAGTTGAATGGCAGCCTCCACCTGCTTATTCACAACATGGAATTCTTCAAGGATTTAAGATTACGTTCAAGACAATGTATAAAGGCAAAGGTAATTTAACTCCTCGTGCAATCTATTATTATTTTTGGTTCAGTTTAATCCTCTCATCAAGTTTCATTAAACAGCGTAATCAGTCGTATCAAATTACAAATATTTAGCGAAAATCAGACTGATGTTGTTATAGAAAATAACCGGCGGCACACCAGCAGCATGAACTACAACTACTACTGTCCACACATTACTAGTACATATGTATATACTATACGAGTGCTGTGCCACACAAATTAAGTTCGGCGCCACACAATTAAGTTCTGAGCCACACAAATTAAGTTCTTCGCCACACAATTAAGTTATGCGCCACTCAAATTAAGTTCTGTGCCACACAAATTAAGTTCTGTGAAAGACAATTAAGTTCTGAGCCACACAATTAAGTTCTTAGGCACACAATTAAGTTCTGTGCCACACAAATTAAGTTATGCGCCACACAAATTAAGTCCTGAGCCACACAAATTAAGTTCTGCGCCACACAAATTAAGTTCTGCGCCACACAATTAGTTCTGCGCCACATAAATTAAGTTCCGAGCCACACAATTAAGTCCTTCACCACACGAGGAAGTTCTGCGCCACACAATTAAGTTCTGAGACAATTAAGCTCTGAGCCATACAAATTAAGTTATGCGCCACACAATTAAGTTCTTCGCCACACAATTAAGTTATGCGCCACTCAAATTAAGTTCTGTGCCACACAAATTAAGTTCTGTGAAAGACAATTAAGTTCTGAGCCACACAATTAAGTTCTTAGGCACACAATTAAGTTCTGTGCCACACAAATTAAGTTATGCGCCACACACATTAAGTTCTGAGCTACACACATTAAGTTCTGCGTCACACAAATTAAGTTATGCGCCACACAAATTAAGTCCTGAGCCACACAAATTAAGTTCTGCGCCACACAAATTAAGTTCTGCGCCACACAATTAGTTCTGCGCCACATAAATTAAGTTCCGAGCCACACAATTAAGTCCTTCACCACACGAGGAAGTTCTGCGCCACACAATTAAGTTCTGAGACAATTAAGCTCTGAGCCATACAAATTAAGTTATGCGCCACACAATTAAGTTCTGAGCCACACAATTTAATTCTGCGCCACACAATTAAGTTCTGAGCCACACAATTAAGCTCTTAGCCACACAAATTAAGTTATGCGCCCCACAATTAAGTTCAGCGCCACACAATTAAGTTATGTGCCGCACAATTTAAATTGTGCGCCACACAAATTAAATTATGCGCTACACAATTAAGTTCTGAGCCACACAATTAAGTCCTTCACCACACGATTAAGTTCTGAGCCACACAATTAAGTTCTGCTCCACACAATTAAGTTCTGCGCCACACAAATTAAATTGTGAGCCACACAAATTAAATTGTGAGCCACACAAATTAAATTGTGAGCCACACAATTAAGTCCTTCACCACACAAAAAAGTTCTGCGCCACACAAGTTCATTACCACGAAGTCCTACACCATTCAAGTTCTGTTGGAAATCTTTATGGCCACCCTGTATTACTTATAAAGCTGATACATGAGCAATGCAAAATTTATCAGCTTTCATTGTAAAGTTGTCTATTTATCTTTATAAACACATCTAGAGTAGATAGTTTCTAGTATGTGCATTTCTTTGGGTACGATTTCCTTAATTTATTGATGATCTCGTATGGCAACATTACCATTTCTCTTTCAGATATAAAAGGCACTCAAATAACGACTTCGGAGAGCATAGTATTGGAAAACTTGAAGGAATTTACAAATTACAGCGTTGAAGTATTAGCATTCAATCGAGCTGGGGATGGCAGATCTAGTGATCCAGTACATTGTCAGACTGATGAAGACGGTAAGCTAATAATTCACGGCATATAATAAGCTCCCCTCCTTTAAAAAACCCCCAAAAAAACATTATGTGCATGGCAATTATGTTTCTAATCTGCTGTTGATGCACAACCAGAGCCATATTCACAAAATCGATAAAAGCTTGAGAGCTTAAAAATACAAAGCGGAAATATTCTGAATAAAATGTCGACGAATTGGTAAAATTTAACATTAGCTTTACCTTTATATATTTTGTTTTGCCAAATATTTGTTTGGTAAAATTAGGGATAATACAATAAATTAGTATGTACACCGAATAGGGAGCCACAATTGTCGTGGCATACTAAATGTTTTTCTTAAAAAAATCTAGTCCACACCAAAGAAAGAAAAGAGAAAAAGCGATTTTTTTGAAAACATGTTTTCGATAAGTTTGCGTATCACATTTCCGTCCCAATGTTTTAGCCCCTGGTGAAAAAACACAATAGAAATCAATAGAGATTTCTATTAATTCTATTGTTATTTGGACACTTTATTGGTTTTAATTGTTTTCTATGGTTCCTGTATGGACTTCTATTGACTTATTTAGACTCCTATAGTTTAGCTGTATTGACTGAACAATAGAAAACCATAGAAAACAATTGAAACCTATAAAACCAATAGAAAACAATGTTCCAAATGACACCGAACTTCGGGACACATTAAAGTAACAAAACATTTGTTTTAAGTCCATGTTTCTTTTGATGTTTCCCCTGGATCATGCCCACCTTAACCATAGTTTATTTTATTAAAACAAGCAAACTACTAAACTTTTGCATTTTAGCAAATTGGCATATTTGCAAAATTTATTTCCTAAAAGACCGTAACATTTAAAATGTTAATAACTTCAGGAAACATTTCGATGTTTCCAGGCGATTGTTCATGAAACTGTCCTCAACAAACGTTTCACCAAACTTCGGTATACATCCAAAGTAACAAAACATTTGTTTTAAGTCCAAGTTTCTGTTTGCTGTTTCCAGATGTTTCCCCTGGTTCATAACCAATATACTTTATTTTATTAAAACAAGCAAAATACTAAACTTATGCATTTTAGCAAATTGACATATTTGTAAAATTTATTTCCAAAAAGACCGTAGCATTTAGAAATGTTATTAACTTTAGGAAACATTTCGATGTTTCCTGGCGATAGTTCATGAGACGGTCCTCAACAAACGTTTCACCAAACTTCGGTACACATCCAAATTAACAAAACATGTTTCTGTTTGATGTTTCAAGATGTTTCCCCTGGTTCATACCCGCTATACTTTATTTTATTAAAACAAGCAAACTACTAAACTTTTGCATTTTAGCAAATTGGCATATTTGTAAAACTTATTTCCTAAAAGACCGTAACATCTAGAAATGTTAATAACTTTATAACGCAAACAAAAAAAAGTAATTTCTCGTATACTTTTATAACAAACTTTTACCATACTTTTATTTCGTACACATAACATGGGTTGTTTTATGCAACACATGTATCAGTGGTTACAACCAAATGTTTTTCCAAGTTGTTAACCATTTTAGATATTGCTTCGGTGTTTCGCAAACTACTTTCCCAAAACGTTTTCAATCATCAGCTAAGCATGAAATTCTCAACTGTATGCCCAATGATGTTAGTGCCAATTTCCATACAAGTTGTTCCCAACCAAGGTTTTTCACCATTTGTCCCTAAGCCCCTTTTAGAGGAATATTTTTGACTGAGCAATTTACAATGCAAAATAAAAGAGGGTCCTATGGTTTTTTTTCAGTTTTTTTTTTAGATAGCCATTTCATTTGTTTCAGTGGCATATCTCGGGTGGCACGTTGAGGTTTTAGTGCTCGTTACACTCGTTTCACGCTTTAGCAATGCCACTTGAAGCCATTTCTCCAAGAAAACCATTGCTTCAATGATAATTTCTGAAAGGCACGCCGATGGAATTTAAACGAGCTGGAATAATGGTGGAGACGTTGGATTTTTCAAGCCCTTTCTTTGGCACTTTAGCAATTTTGAACATACCTTCATTAACATTTTTATTTCGTCCAAAGTCGAATATAAACGAGAAAAACCACCTTTTGGCGGTTTCGTAAATCAATTCTAGATTGGTAACAAATAATTGCCTCTCTTGTTTGTACTCGACGCGATTTATCTTTTGTGTAGAAAGAACAATGACTCTTTTAAGACAACTTCTAGCTAGCGAAAAGTATTCATGCAAAAATACCATCAGGAAATTAAATTCAAACAACGGATCTTAATGAAAGAAGGATTTGTTAGACAGTCGAGAACTTTTCATTTCGTCATGTTTAGAAGATATGGTGTGTTCAGATTTCGCTTTTGATAAAATCAGTTTTGAAATTGATGAAGGTTTTTACCAAGACTCATTGTTTAGAAGATGGAATTTAATCTCCAGTTTTAGCGGTTTAAAATGTAATAACATAAGCCAGTGTTGTATAACTTTAAAAAACTTTCTTAGTTAATATTATAAATTTTGTAATTTTGCATATACCTGCATACATGTGTATATACTTTGTCCACAACAGTAGAACCTGTCTAAATGCATACGCTTGGTACCGGTGAAAAATATGCTTTTAGACAGGTTCTTTTATATACAAGGCTCCCAAGTCGGGACTAGAACATTTTATGCTTTTAGAGAGGTTAATGATTTACACAGGATGCATTTACACTGGTGTCACTGTATAGGGTAATTTTACTTAAATTACAGAAATATTTTATGCAACATATAAACTGAATCTTTTATTTAATTTTCTCGATCTTAAAATTTAATTGAATCGAAATATCGTTAATTAATATAAATCAAGAATTTACTGAAATTACTAAATGCACTGTGTCATAAAAAAGTATAACCCACAAAAATAATTATAACTTCGTTAAAAATGCTTCGATTTGAATGCAATTTGGCCCTTACATAGATCAATAGTGTAGGAACAAAAATTAATTATAAAATATGCTTAAAATGTTCTCCGGTGGCCTTTACACAAGCCCGGAGTCTAACGCGTCATTCTTTGATTGACGAATCGATTCTACGCCGGTCGAATTCAATCCAAGTTTTCTTAATTTGTAGATTCGAATCTTCGAATTTATTTATCTTCGATTTGTAAACCTTTTCCTAGAGAACTTCCTAAATTAAGTAGTCCACTGGATTCAAGTCCAGACTGTTTGGTGGCCAGTGGTTTTTATCATTAAATATTTTCCCCTGGGTTTTCACTTAATCAAAAGCATCAACTTATTTAAATCTCCTCGCATACATCGTTACATATACTTATTGATTTATTTGTAAAAACTATTGACTTGTCAATTTTTTATCACTTACATGAAATGTATTTTTTTTATTTCTCCCACTCTGTATCATTTAAACTTTCATATCGTGGTAATTAATGCCATAATGCACATAGAAAACAGACGAAATCTCAGATCGATAAATGATTAATGTATGCTTATATTGGTCTTTGAAAGTTGAAAATATTTATTTGGATGGATGTGTTTTTTTAAGACATCTTGTAAATTAAAACTACTAAATATCCTTTTTCAGTTCCTGGTCCTCCATCCGAAATTAAAGCTCTTGTAATGTCATCGGATGCTGTGCTCCTATCGTGGAAACCTCCCACAAATCCCAATGGAATTATCACAAAGTACACTGTGTACATGAGAGCAAATGGACACGTTAACATGGTAGGTTGTCGTTCACCAGGGGATACTTTTAATTAAGGACTTAAGAGAGGGAATAACTAAAACTAATTAGAAAAGCGACGTCCGTACAACTAAATTTAGCTTTGCATTTGCAATTAGTATACAAATATACCAACATAATAAACATGGACGGAAAATGTCCAGAAGTACACTTAAGGATTGAACAGAAACATCTGCCATGTAAATCTACTGAATTGCTGCAATAACTTATTTTTCCAAAAATCTCCCAAAATTTGTAATGTAGTTGCGCTGAATTAATCATAGAGGGACTTCTTGATGGGTTGGGTGGCGCCAACCCATGAGTCACAACAAAACTGGCTTTAAAACATTAAATTAAATTTGGTAAAATTAAGATTTACGGAAAATAAAGTAATTATCTGATAGTACTACATAATATTTTCACTACACAAATTGTGCAAATTTGAACTGAAGAAAACTGAAATTAAATTTGGTAAAATTTAAATTTTGGGAAAATTAAGTAACTATCTGATAGTACTACATTTTCAGTAAATTAATTGTTATTTTGAACAAATTGTAACAACATTGATCACAAGAAATCTGGCTTTAGAAAATTTGGTAAAATTTGATAAAATTAAAACTTAGGGAAAATAAAGTAATTATCTGATAGTAATATGTTTTCACTACATAATATTGTTATTTTTAACAAATTTGATTACAAGAAAGCTGGCTTTAGGAAATTAAATTAAATTTGGTAAAATTAAGATTTTAGGGGCATGTTCACTTATATAAATTGTTATTTTTAGAAAATTTGTAGAAACTTTGAACACAAGAAATCTTGCTTTAGAAAATGTTGTAAAATTTGATAAAACTAAGATTAAAGGTAATCTGATAGTCCTTTATTATTACTACATAAATTGTTATTTTTAACAAATTGTAACAAATTTGAATAAAAGAGAACTGGCTTTAGAAAATTAAATTAAATTTGGTAAAATTAAGATATAGGAAAAAATAAAGTAATTATCTGATAGTACTACATAATATTTTCACTACACAAATTGTTATTTGTAAAACTTTTTTACAAATTTAATCACAAGAAAGCTGGCTTTAAAAAATTAAGTAAAATTTGGTAAAATTAAGATTTAAGGAAAATAAAGTAACTATCTGATAGATTCTTTGACTAAAATGGTTATTTTGAACAAATTGCAAAAGTAGTATTTTCAACTTCAAATAATTAATTTGCTTAAGAGTGTTTAATGGTGGGGTTATTGTAATCTTAAGTGATAAAATGCCAGTGTTTATGCAGTGCAAATTAAATAATTGAAATTTTATATTACCAGAAACCCATGAGTCACACGGTGCCACCTACCCAATTGTATTACGAAGCCAGGGGTCTAGTAGAAGATTTACTTTATGAATTTTGGACAACAGCCTCAACCACAATTGGGGAAGGCAAAGAAACTGACATTGTTTCCCAATCTCCCACATCCATAGGTAAGTTGAACAGACGATTTAAAATTAAATTAGTTTAATCAATATCATGAAAAATACTTAATTACAAAATGAGGTGCACTTTGTTTATAATTATAACAGACGATGATGTAAACTTCCATATGTACGTTGTTTTTAACAAATACTGTAGCATATGCATGTGACATCATTCATACTTCGTTGATATGGCAGTAAATGTGGGGGATGAAATTTAAGTGTATGATTATATCAAAACATTTAAATATGTAACCTGTTTAAATTGTGAGAACTGCCATATGAGTAAAACACGGCAATGTGTAGTATGTACTACCGTATTTTATGGACTATAAGATGCACCTTAATTTTTAAGCAATTTAAAAAAAAACAAGTAATATTAGACGCAACTGAATTTTGGAAGCAATTTTTTAAAGAAAAAAGTGCGTCTTATAGTCCTTAAAATACGGTAGTCGTTTTTGGACAGTGGCGACTCGCGTATAGGCACTGTGGAACTGCAGCACCCCCTATCAATTGATATCACCGATAACATTTTATATCACGAGTACTTTTTTCTTTAATTCTTTTTAGTTATCATTTAGTCTTAATATATTCTTTTATTTATTAAATTAACTATTTATCCATCTCCCAGTTAATGAAAAAAAACATTTAAAAAAATGTGTATGGAACTGTGCGTTTCACAGCTCCAGGGACACTGTGTTTGACTGTTGGGCACATGTGCACATAGGGAGCTGCACGCGAGAGAGAGAGAGAGAGAGAGAGAGAGAGA
>JAQGBW010006084.1:0-11053 GCA_034698625.1 Julus scanicus
CTCGACCTGGGAGCGAACCCAGCATCTTAGGATCGAGAGGCAAGCACGTAACCCACTCGACCATCGGCGTCGGCGGTGTGCACTGCAGTGAAACTTGTGTGTGCTGCAGTGAAACTTGTGTGTACTGCAGTGAAACTTGTGGGTACTGCAGTGAAACTCGTGTGTGCTGCAGTGAAACTCGTGTGTGCTGCAGTGAAACTCGTGCGTGCTGCAGTGAAACTTGGGTGTACTGCAATGAAACTGGTGTGCACTGCAGTGAAACTTGTGTGTACTGCAGTGAAACTTGTGTGTTGCAGTGAAACTAGTGTGTGCTGCAGTAAAACTTGTGTGTGCTGCAGTGAAGCTTGTGTGTTGCAGTGAAACGTTTGTGTGTTGCAGTGAAACTGGTGTGTACTGCAGTGAAAACTTGTGTGTGCTGCAGTGAAACTTGTGAGCATGGCAGCGAAACTTATGAGTATTGATGTGAATCTTAAGTGAACCTTTTATATAGGGTACAGTAACTGCCAAAATTTGACCCATGTATATTAATATATATTGCATGGATACATTTGACCATTCAGTGGTGAAAGAGAAGAGGATCCATACCTGGCTATATATATATATATATATATATCCATTAGTATAATAAAAATGGCCTATTCAAATCCACATGTAGCTTTTCGAGAAGGAATCGATATGTCAAATAATGCAATAACGTGTACTCTCAAAGCATGGAAATCCATGGAAATTACAATTTAATAGAATCTAATATTGACTGATGCCCAATGACATGGGATGACCAACATCAGAAAATTCAATCAAAAGCTCGTGTCTTGAATTTTTCATGAGGTTAAGAAAAAATGTAAATTAGCATAATCATGTCTAATAAAACCGAGATCTATTTTATGTATTATATATTGGGTTAGATGCATGACGGGTCAAAATGTGGACCCAGGGAATCCTCGTAGATATTAATTTATATTGAAAAAGAAAGCTTTAGAAGAACCCATGCAAGAGTGCACTTAAAAGCCTCTAAAGATCCACTCGTAAAATTTCATTTTCCTGCTTTCTGGATCCCATTATTGGACCATCCGTCAATGCCAACATATAGGCCCTACAATGATACAAAATTTCTCCACGAGGAAATTGAAACCAAAAAGTAAAAAAATTGCATTTGATGTTGAAAGGAGATGTAAGAGGGCGGCCATCTTGAAACTCGGATTTAAGAAAATGAGAAGCTCAAGGAGGGTTTATGAATGTAATAGCGAAGACATTAGATGAAAAACCAATGTATATTTATATACATTAACTGCTGTCTACATGTCCTATGCCTAAACCATGAAAAATTGAAGCAGAAATATTTTAAGGAGGATCTCAATGTTGAAAAACTATGGACTGTGGCTATAGATGGATATTTAACAAACTCAAATTTAGACATGTGGAAATTCCATACATGATCAAATTGAGCTCAAGTATCCTTATAAAATTAACCCTCAAACTACCAGGATTTTTATGGTGCATTTCTTACCAAGCAAAATTAATGATCTTAGCCAATATTATCAAATATTTTGCAAAAACAAGTCAACATAAAGACACATTTTTATTTATAATGGTCATATTTGACTCTTGATCGATTATGGAATAATTATGGTAAAAATTACTGGTCGCAAGTTGAACAAAAAATGTTCAAATGTTGAAAACAAACAAACATTTTGCAACTTCTGTAAATGCCACGAAATTTCTGATGTAGCACTCTTGGGAAAATGTGACAACTTCCTCTTTCTGGAACTTTGTTTTTCACTAGTTGTAATTACTTTTTTCTCCGTTTGGCAACTTTACGTTAAAATATATATTGAAATTATAAAAAATTCCCTGGAGGAAAAATTATATCTCCACATACAGCATTTTATGTGGATGCATGGAAGAAACCGCGGTCTTGAAATATTTCTCCAAGTATTACTTGTAATGTGTTAAATGCGGTGTGTCGCTAACTTTATGCATATATGGACACATTCGTGAATGTACAAAGTGAGTATTTAAAGTGTCACCTCGAGACTCCGCTCGTCGCTACACATTTAAGAAATTGTTAGTTAGACGTTGTCGGGTTGACGGGAGGTTGGACTGTTGCTAATATACCGGCTATATGGAAAACCAGCCAAATGGCTATTACATTGCTATTAATGTTAGTGAGTATTTGTGATATTAGATATGTTGGGAGATGTGGGGAGGGGCGGTGAACGCGCTTTTGTCATTCTGATGAGGTGGTTCATGCAGGTGCAGAGGAGGTGTTAGCAGTCTGAAGGTCTGGTATCACAGAGGAGGCAGGGGCTTTGAAGGGTTATCCATTTTTTGAGCACGCTACTTAATTAAGGATTGATACCTAATTGTAGGACAAGTTTTTTAAGAAAGAATGGGATATTGATGTTAAGGTAGTTTTGGAGGTGACGGGAAGGAGAATTATCGTTGTACACCTATACCTCGCTATACAGCACACTCCTTGTACGGCCTTTCGCTATAACTGCCTTTTTTAATTATGGCTTTTTTTCGATTTACGGCCCACAATGTTTCGTTATACGCCCAAAAAAATGGTGTAATTAAAGAAATTGGCCAAAAAATGTGATAAGTTACCCCAATTTGCACAAACAAGGTCGGATTTGGCTATCAATAAAACAACTTATGGGTTTCACTTCGTTTAAGAAGGAAAAACAATGAAAATCACAATGCAGAAATAATTGATTCGTTATACAGCTTTTTCGCTATACAGCCAACTTTTCCATAATGTACTTGTATTTAAGCCGTAAAGCGAGGTATGGGTGTAGGGGTATGTATTTCTATAAATGTTCAATTTCTGATACGTCCATATATATGAGATTTCTCATATACACATATACCTCGCTATACGGCCGCTCTTTATACGGCCATTTTTAATTATGGCACTTTTTCGATTTACGGCCCACAATGTTTGGTTATAACGGTAAAAAAATGCTGTAATTAAACAAAGTGGGCAAAAAATGTGATAAATTACACCAATTTGCACAAACAAAGGTTGGATTTGGCTAACAATAAAACAACTTATGGGGTTCACTTCGTTCAAGAAGGGAAAAAATGAAAATCACAATGCAGAAATAATCGATTTTTTATACGGTTTTTTCGCTATACGGTCAACTTTTCCGGAACATATCTAGGCAGTAAAGCGGGGTATGGGTGTACATGTTTAAATTTGACTGCAGTCCTTACATTCTTAGCATGTCACTAATAATTTTTTTTTTAAATTCAGAAATTAATCAAAGATTGCTTTTATACAAAAATTTCTATCAAATATTGTAAAATACTCATTAAGACAATAAGCTTTTTTAACTATTTATTCCTCAAAATGAACACCACGTTAGAAAATGCCTTTAAAGCATTTTAATAAATCAATAACTTAACTTTTACTAAAAAAAACAGCTAAATATATATATAAATATACGTATATCAGTCTGTGCTGCAATTGTACACTGTATATAAGACGCTGGTTGAACAATCATATAGGGCCATATATGGGCGTATATGGAGCCTTATATGGTGTATATGGCCTTATATAATTTGTCCACCTTAGTATATTTTTCTAGCCAAGGTAGCTATAATACATTAGTGGCCTCAAACAGAGGTGACTCGTAGATCTGGCGCAGTGGTGGCGCCACCAGTCGCCCCCTTCAGATGATTAATGACTCTGTCGCGTGGTGCGCTGCGGTCGCTGTGGAAATTAAGCCTCTTTCATTAGTATTGTTTTAAGGAGGAGACAATTTAAATCACCGCGTGAAAGAAATTAGGATAAATGCAGACATTGACATTAATAACAGTTAAGAGAAAAAGGAGGAAAAGCATCGAAGAAAAGGGCGACTTAAACGCTTGTCACTTCACTTGACGAATTTAAGAGAGATTCAAACGATTTTCAGCTTAGTACAAAATTCAACGAATTTTAACACAATCTGAACACATCTTATTTTACGAGGACTTCAATTGATATTTTATTATGCCACCTACAGGGATTTTACAGTCTGCAAAGTGTATCCAGGTGGAAAAATAGTGGCAAATGTGATAAATCATATGTGGTAAATTCCATATATGAACATAGCAGAAATTGGGCATATACTAAAATAGACAGATAAAAGGAAATACATCCCCATATACGACATTTGTGCCAATATTTTGTCATCTATGACAAGATACCCACATAAGTAACACATTCATATAAGTCATGTATGGCCATATATATGCCAATGTTGGTCATCTATTAACATCAATGTCCATATCTCGATGTACTTCTGAGTGGAAAAATACTATATTGGCCATGTATGGACATTTGTTGCTAAATTTGTGCATGCATCGCCATACAAGTACACGTATATACGACCATCTATATCCATCTTTGTCTATGCATGACCATCTAATATAAACCATACATGTTCATACATGACCATACATGACCATCTAATGTCCATAAATGACAATAAATGACTATAAATAACCATACATGACCATCTATGACCATACATGACCATACATGTCCATAAATGACCAGATATGTCCATAAATGACCATCTATGTCCATAAATGACCATCTATATCCTTCTTTGTCTATGTATGACCATCTATGCTCATAAATGACCATAAATGTCCATACATGACCATCTATATTCATACATGTCCATAAATGACCATCTATGTCCATAAATGACCAGCTATGTCCATAAATGACCAGCTATGTCCATAAATGACCATCTATGACCATCTATGTCCATCTATGTCCATAAATGACCATCTATATCCATCTTTGTCTATGTATGACCATCTATGCCCATAAATGACCATATATGTCCATACATGACCATCTATATTCATACATGTCCATAAATGACCATCTATGCCCATTCATGACCATACATGTCCATAAATGACCATACATGTCCATACATGACTATCTATATTCATACATGTCCATAAATAAATATCTATGCCCATAAATGACCATACATTTCCATCTATATTAATCTTTGCCTATGTATGACCATCTACCTACTACGTCCATATATGCCCATCTATGACTATATATAAACAACTATATCCATATATGTTCGTATATGACCATACATCCAAGTATACCCGGGGTGATAATATCTTGTATGGGCCATATATGGACATATACGACTTTTTCTATTTATGGGTTAACCAGAAATTGGACATATATAATTACATGCCCCTGTACGTCGGCAAACAATACATACTCACGAGTTTGCAGTGATTGCCACTGTTCAGGGGCAGCACATTTAGGGGGTAATGCATTTGGTGCATTATAAACTATATATTCCAGTATTTTAAATATTTCAAAACACACAACAAATAAAATGTAGCTAAATTTGCCACGGCACACACAGACATGCATTTACAATTTTTCCCAAGAGCAACTGCCACTTATCATTATTTCACAAGCGCGTATGTAGATCATTCAAGCGGCGCCATCTAGCGGTGGTGGGTTGTGATATGGCAGAACGGAGTCCCATATGGGAGAGTTAACCCCCCGAAATGTCAATAGTTGACGAGAGGGTAATTATCTTAAGGCAAGCAACAAACACACAATTTAATTTATACATTAATTACCCCCCACAGCAGATATCTCAATTAGAAAAGGAATGAGCCGAAGGGGGTAATTGGGGGTTAAGGGGGAGTGAAGTGAGAAATAGGGTTGGATGAAAAGAAGACAAGGGCTGGGATTCCCCCAGAGACTCCGTAACAAAGGCCTAAGCGAGCTGAAAACGTGGTGCTTCTCATAGCTCGAGAAAGAGGAGTGTGTGTGTGTCTTAAGCCTACTTTTGGCAGTTCATTTAGGGATGGTTGGCTTCTAGTGAAATCCAGGGGCTTTGAAGGAGCGCAACCAAGCGTGAAATTAGCGCTCTAGACTCCGTTCGTTCGTTCAGGGCAGCCCCTTGATAACTCATCCAAATGAATAAGCAGCCGTTTATGAGAAAATGTTTTCTTGTTTACGGTTTATCTTGACAAGAGCAGCCAGCCTGCTTATCGCCACTTAACACCCATCTTAACGCGCTTCTAATGGGGAATTCCCCCCAATTAAGGTGAAGCTGAACACACTACCACCACTATACTGTATTTCACACAAATTGCATTTTTATATATTGATGTTTAGTATTTTAAGGGTCCCAAGACGTCATTGGTTGAGACGGTCCAGGTGGAAAAACCATGTATGGACATATACGAGGGGCGGTCAAAAAGTCTTGCATTTTCGTTTATTATTCAAAAGCCAGATGTCGTACGAAAAAACTGAAATGGCCATTTTAAAGAGCAGGATATTTGCTATTTTTGAATGTAGGACCCGAGTTTGTTGACACATTTATCCCAGCGTTTGATGAGATTGTTTATACCCCTCTCGTAAAATGCGTTATGTTGGCTATGTGGATATTGCCGAACAGCGAGTTTTACATCATCGTCTGTTTGGAATTTTTAACCACTAAAGTGTTCCTTTAGGGTGGACTTGGGGTAGTGGACAAGTGGCCTTGGGGCTGTATGGCGGATGTTTCAATATTTCCCACCCAAACATGTAGATCTTGTGGGCTGTGGCATGGTTAGAATGGAGACTTTTTCAGTTACAGTTTCGTGTCCTTTCTTAAAGTTTAAACACCATTTCTGAACAGTACTTTGTGAAACACATTTGCCACTATAAGCTCCTAACATTTCACTATAAATTCCATGCCTTTCAACAATTAAAAACGAATACACTTCGTTGTTCCTCTCGCGTGGAAGTTTTCAAGTGAGGCGCCATTTTGTTTTTGATAGCGTGTTCGAAATTCAGCATGAATTATGGCGCCATGTAGTGACCTAAACCCAAATTGCCTGCTCTTTAAAATGGTTATTTCAGTTTTTTTGTTCGATGTCTGGTTTTCGAATAATAAACGAATATGCAAGACTTTTTGACCGTCTCTCGTATTACTTTATTAACATGTATGTCCATATACGATCATGTATGGTGATGTAAATGCATGCATGTTTATATGTTATTATGTTGTATTTTATTAAAATAACTTAAAATAAGTTACATTTAAAACTTCGACAACATGTGACAAACACTATTTTCCCATGATTATATATTGACACTACGGTTTGTAATTTTGTTAAACGCAAATGATCGATATAGATCCAAGTGGCATTTCCCATATCCATTATCCAAAGTATATATATAAATTGCCTTTGGTATGAACGCCAGAGGGCGTGGTCGTGCCTGGAGTTGCTTAGGCAACCAACTAGCAACAGAGAACCAAAATTAGGCCGAAGTAAAAAGAGGGAAATTGAAGCCCAATTTCTGAAAGTTAATCCACCTGAGATGGATGTGATGAAGGTGCCACAAACACAAAAATCGTTAAATAAAAACATTGGCTAACTTATTGTCTTTTTTGGGTACATCATGTATAATTTGAGCCAGTTAGCATCGAAATGATACCAATGTGGCGACCAGTTAATTGACCACGTGCATCTTTAAACGTTGCACGTGCACACAACACTTTGCACGTGCATCTTTAAACTTTGCACGTGCTGATTTCAAAAATTGAAAAAGGTTCTTTATTCATCATTGTTCCGGATTTCAATTGAAGAGGAAGCTAAATTTAATTTCGACAAGTAATGTTAACTGTTCCTGTTATAAGTAGCTCTCAAATTCAAATGTATCATTCAATACAAATATGAAGTTTGTTCATCTACAATTTATATATGTGAAATCATAAAGTGTGGTGAAATTATGCAACGCCCACACCATGTTGCTGTCATCTAAGTACATATAAAAGTATTGTAACATAAATTGGACATGTAGGGCCATATATGCCCATACATGAAATTTTACCTATGCATGGTCATATACTGAAAACCAAAACATGTATGTATACATGTCATTAATTTACCATGTGCAATCAGTCCAACAATCTCTGGTGGAAAATATATAATATATGGAAAATTCCATTCAAGGCAACATATGACCATTTATATCAATTCATACAAGGATATGCCCATATATGGTCATAGATCCATATATACCAGAGTGGAAAAGTCATTAATGAACATGTATTGGCCATACAAGTTTGGACCATTCATTGTCATGTTTTGACCATATACAACCATGTTTTGACCACATATATAACCATGTTTGAACCAAATATAACCAGTTTGGACCATATACAGTCATGCTTTGATTATCCATAATCATGCTTTGACCATCCACATAATCATGTTTTGACCATCGATCCATAATCATGTTTTGACCATCGATCCATAATCATGTTTTCACCATCGATCCATAATCATGTTTTGACCATATACAAATACATTTACATACAGAACAGATCTGTACTCATCTTCCTAAGACGGCCTATAGGTGTGTTCCATACATGTCCAATATATGCAGGTTTTATTGTTTATATTTATTTATTTATTTATTTATTTATTTGTCTAAAAACACTCGAAGAGTACAATATTGCATAAACGAGCTCAACATTTGATAGTATTGCAATATTTCTCTTGAATGTATACATAATCAATATTGTAAGATTAGTTTCTCATTATGTTATTAATAGAAAATTGAAGGTAAATATAATGCATAATAAAAGGTTGTATATATAGACTGTATTGTTAGGGCTCTAAACACAAAAAAAAACACTGTATGCAACCGGCTTCTTAAAATCATCTAAAATATTACAGGTTTTCAAATGATGCGAGTAATGAGGCAATGATTACAAAAAGCTTAATTATTTACAATATCAAAAAAAAAAACTTTCTTTTAAAAGAATTATGGCAAAAAAAATCCACTAAAAGCTTAAAGTAGTTGAGCTTCACGAGGAAAATCAATAAATGCAGACTTTATAAACACTCATTAGGACTACACAACCACATTTGAAAAAAATAGCAAAATTGCAAGCGAGAAAATACTGTCTTTAATTCACTCTCATAGATGGCGTTGAAAGCAAGAGGAAATACTAATTTGTTACATTCAAAATATAGACACCACGTGACCAGTCTCCGGACAGACCTACTGCGCATGTGCAAAGTAAATGCGCCACCTATGTTTCAAATGGGAAAGCATTTTAAAATCTGACACATTTCGATGTTTCCTGGAGATTGCTAAAGAGGCGGTCCAGATCAAATAAAAATATAAACATGTTCCGAAAAACATGCTGGAAGTTTTTGTTCAGTGTTTCTTGTGAATGTTTTATGTGTTTGTGTATGTTTCCTCTGGTGCATACCGACCTTAAGGTAGCTTGCACCAAGAGAAACACGAAGCAAACATAAATTCACAAATATGTTTGTCAAAAATATGTTTTGAACCACAATTTCTGACAAACAAGTTGCAGCAAACCTGCAAAAACACTGTGTACACACCGAAAAATCCATTTCATGAAACAAGTCAAAGCTTGATATTATCTGCTCATAGCGCTCCTACCAAGGACTCTATCAAATTTTCCCATGCACTTTTTATAATAAAACGTAGTCTGCAAAAGTGCGGGGTTGCCAATAACCCATACTGCAAACCACGTGGTACAATGCGCCACATCGTCATGTACAGGCATTGGTAGGAGCGCCATGACCAATGGTAATTTTTTAAAATTAATAAACAAGTTTGGAAAATGTCCGTTAATTTGCATTCTCATGATGCCACCTGCTGGCAGCGTGTGAAAAATAACGGGCATTTTTCAAACTTGTTTTTTAATTTTTTTTAAAAAACAACTACCACTTCAAAGTGAAAAACGGCAATCAATTTCAATAGCTGATTTATCAAGCTATTTTAAACAATTTTTATTTTTATTTAATCTCTTTTTGTTTGGCTGGGATTGTTTTAAAATTTCACCCATTGAAAGTGATAAGGTTATATACCACCTTAACATAGTAGATTTTTTAAATTTTAATTATTTTTTTGAATTTTTCCACTCACAACTTGCCTATCTCATGCTTCCACCTGCTGGCAGCGTGTGCAAAATAACGGACATTTTTCAAAATTGTATATTAATTTTAAAAAATTCTACCATTTCAAAGTAAAAAACAACAATATGATGCCCTTGCTGATCCATCAAGCCACCCAAAACAATTCTCACCCCCACCCAAACCTCCCTCATTCAACTGTGAGTATCTTCGCAAACTCGACCCATTAAAAAGGATAAGGTTGTGATCCCTTTTTAAGTCAGCTGCTGGATTCATTGTTCGATGTGTAAGTAGATGGAGGAGGGTTAAATGACCTATGTATATATATATATATTTTGGAAATATCTTGGGGTGTCTTAAAATAAATAAATAATAGGTGCATTATCTGGTAACAGTGTACTTTTGAAAAAATGGAGGCTTTAGCAAATGGGTAACACCTCCATTTTTCAGAAGTTTTCCCTGCCATAACATTTCAAGGATGAAATCGGAAAGAATACATATATTTCACAATGTATTTTCGCAATTAAATATTATATGGAGTATAAACTACCATGTAGAGAAAAAATTGTACGGATATTTTTGGTAAAAGCCTAAAAAAATACATTTTTCCGTTTCGACTGACGAATTGTCAAGACACGTGCTACTCCCTTACATCAAAATGATGAACTACACACGTTTTGAAAAACAATTTTTTAAAAAAAAACTACGGGGGCATTTTTTTAAAAAAATTTCTCTATTGGATTCATTTAATATGGTTGATCATAGTACAATTTTTTTATTGCGCAAATTTGTATTACTTTGCCCACATTTGTCCTTGAAAAAAATATATGGCTTGGATTTTGCTTGTGCACCCCCCTTAAGGGGGTTTGGTACCCTATGTATTTCAATGGTAAAATTTGCACTTCTCTTCATTTTCAAAATAAAAAAGTTTCAATAAAATTAAAAATGTATACACATTCTTTAAGACGCTTACAAGGTCTTGTTATATTTATTTTTTGATTTAAATTGTTAATCTTTATTCAAATAACAAAACGGTCGAATATTATTCGTAGTTCGCTCCATTATCCAACAGGTGGCGCTCGTGATTTTTAAGCGCCAAATTCAAATTTAAACTTAAAAT
>JAQGBW010006085.1:0-11053 GCA_034698625.1 Julus scanicus
GTTTTAGCTTAGGATGGATTTTGTTTTCAGCCTATAGGATGGAATCTGTTTTTAGCCAAGATGAAATCTGTTTTAGCAAGGATAAAATCTGGTTTTAGCAAGGATGAAATCGGTTTTTAGCCAAGATGAAATCTGTTTTAGCAAGTAAGAAATTAGTTTTTAGCTTAGGGTTAATTTTGTTTTTAGCTACGATGAAATCTGTTTTAGCTTAGGATGGATTTTGTTTTCAGCCTATAGGATGGAATCTGTTTTTAGCCAAGATGAAATCTGTTTTAGCTAGTAAGAAATTAGTTTTTCGCTTAGGATGGATTTTGTTTTTAGCTAGGATGAAATCTGTTTTTAGCTTAAGATGAAATTTGTTATTAGCTTAGGATGAAATCTGTTTTTAGCTAGGATGAAATCTGTTTTTCGCTTGGATGAAATCTGATTTTAGCTTAGGGTGAAATCTGATTCTAGCTTAGGATGAAATCTGTTTTTAGCTTAGGATAAAATCTGTTTTTAGCTTAGGATAAAATCTGTTTTTAGCTTAGGATAAAATCTGATTTTAGCTTAGGATGAAATCTGATTTTAGCTTAGGATGAAATCTGATTTTAGCTTAGGATGAAATCTGATTTTAGCTTAGGATGAATTCTGTTTTCAGCTAGAATGAAAACTGTCTTAGCTAGGATGACATCGCTTTCCATCCAAGATAAAATCTGCTTTGAGTTTGGATTAATTTAATTTTCGGCTAGGATGAAATGGCTTTTCAGGTAAGCAAAACTACATTCCGTGACTTCAGCAATTAACGTAAATTTGAGATAGGGGGATGAAATAAGTGAATATCATATCGGTGCTTTATATAAAGTGAATTAATAATTAGCTAATATGGGTCGAGCCTTAGACAGTGATTACTTATTAGAAAAAGAGGATAAATATCAGTTTTTCGTAATTAATACCCTCATTTGGGATAATATATCTTCCCCTATATATAAATCACTTACATATCATTATTTTTATGTATAGCCAACTGCGAGCTATTATTTTGACCAAAACATGTCGTAAACACGAGAAAGCAGTTAACAGAATTTTGCCCCCTAATTTAACGACATCGATGTTTGTTGTTTCATGAAACACGCGGATAACAAAGTGTTCAAAATACAATAAAAACAAAATAACAAAATTAGTTTCAATTAGGAAAAATAAGAACTAGTCGTAGCTCCACATTACCAACAAATAAATAAGAGGTTTTAAAGACATTTAAAAGCAGTTAAGATACTTTAAATGTCATTCTAGCGTTTGAAATTCATTTTAATGTTCATAACATTAAAGTCCTTAGAAAACTATAATATAATTCAGTCATGTAAAACGTATTTTTAAAATTACAATTCATGTCTTTATCTATTCCATATGTAAAAATAATTCAGTCCTAACTCCAATTAAGATATTTTGCATGACTGAATTAATTTCCTGTTTTTGTAAAGGTGGGTATGAACCAGATGAAACCTTTGGAAACATCAAACAGAAACACGGATTAAAAACACAAATATTTTGTTATCTTGGGTGTGTCCCAAAGTTTGGTGAAACGTTTGTTAAAAAATGGCCATTTCATGAAACATTTCGCTGTTTCCTGGCGATGCTCAAGAGAAGGTCCGAATCAACAAAAAAATGTTTTCTGATGTTTCCTGGCCAAGGCGCTTTTACCAATAGCTGTACAGAATGACGTAGCACATTGCACCACATTATTTCTGTAGTAAAGTGTGGTCTGCAAAAAGGGTAATAGAGGAGGTCTACATTACGTTTAGCCCCCTCCATGGTAGTTTTAGGGTATTTCCTGAGGGGACAGGCCAAAAACGTGTCATTGAGTTACACGTGTTTTTTTCACTCTTCAAAAGAGTTTTCAAACATTATGAAGTGAAATTGTTGTGTTCCATGTTGTAAAAACAACTTTAGGAACGTCAATTCCAAGATTTCATACCACAGGATCCCTAAAAACTCCAATATTAGGAAGAAATTTATTGTATGTATGTAAGTGAAACACGTGGTGACATTCAAATAAAACGCCGTTTTGTTTAAATAAAATAGTTTGCACGTGGCCTACACGTGCTCAAAGTTTAATTTCTACTCTCAAATTTCAAAAACTTAAGTTAAATCTCCCAAATATCACAAAAATCCGTTCCTAAAAGAGCGAAATCAATGGGAATGCTATATGGACGATGCTGGGCTGTCCCCCCAGCAAATGTGGCCACTAGAGGCGCTCATGCATGGCACATGCGCCGTATTGTAATGTAGACCTCCTCTATTGCCACATAAGAGAAATTGTTCATTTTAAAGCATAACTCGAAATGCGAGTAATTAGCAATTAGTCGTGGAGTGCATTATTTTTCCACATCCTCGCTTTCATTAAATATGAAAACTCTCGTAATTTGTGATGCACATATTTAAATTATACTTAAAATGTGGGTCACTTAATATTTTATAGCCGCAATTAAGTATATACAGTTGGTAGCTTATCGGGTCAGCTCGTTTAATTAACATATACGCGTAATTGTTTCATTTTAATTTATATCCATTTTCAAACGTCAGGTTTTTAACCGGCGATTCACCGCTGTCCGGTCAAGAGGAACATTGTTTTGATTGAGGCGGTTCACACGCACAAACAAACATTTAGTAATCAAATGAGGGTGAAATAATTCAATCGTTAATAAGAGCATTAAAAAGCGATAGTTAAACGTTTAGTAAGGCACTTAAAAAACGAACAACCCAAATACTCGAGATGTTTTCCATTCCAAATTCACACACAACCGGTATTGTTTCACCTATTAAAAAAAAAACATGTTTGACCGACTTACTAATGTGCACGTTGTACAAACGACGGATCCTGTAAATAGGCTGATGCAGAAACACGATGGCAAAACGGCCATTGTACGCAGGTTTTTCTTCTTCTTCAATTATTATCCAATCAAACAGTAATTAATATCCAAATTGTGAGGTTTGGCATCACTTCCGGGATCGCAGGAAGCACAAATAGTCGTAATTTTTGGTGGGAAACATTCAAAAATGTTAAAAAATCTTCAAATGTATCCAAAAAATCTTCAAAGTTATCCAAAAATCTTCAAATGTATCCAAAAATCTTCAAATGTATCCAAAAATCTTCAAAGGTATCCAAAAATCTTCAAAGGTATCCAAAAATCTTCAAATATATCCAAAAATCTCCAAATTTATCCAAAAACATTAAATTTTTCAACAAACATTTTGTATATAAAGTGTGATATTATTTTTATATAAAATTAATTTGATATGGCAAAATTAATAGACGTTATATTTTGTAGGAAAGAATAAAAAATATCCAAATTTATCCAAAAACATTTACTTTTTTTACCAACATTTTGCATAAAAATGTGATATTATTTTGATTTGGCAAATTAATAGCCGTTGTTTAGTGGGAAACAAATAAAAAATATTCAAAATGAAATTTACAAACTTAATCCAAAAACATTTTTAAAAACTTTTTCAAGAAATATTTTTTTATAAAAATGTTGCATTATTTTGATATGAAATTATTTTAATAGGAAATTATTTTGATATGGAATTATTGGGAAGATTGTTATGATTTCTGTGGAGGTTCATCTGTGTTGATACAGACACTGTTGAACACTATTGTTGGTGATAATTTTTTGCAGAAAAACTAGCGTTATTTTGTGATAAAAACGTTAAAAAATAGTCGAAAAAATTGAAAAAAACATTCAAAAATCAAAAAGTTGTTTTGAAAAACATTCAACAAATGATACAAGACCATTCTTTAATCCATTTATCGAAACTTTGATATGGGAAAGTTTGATATAATCCAGATCTGCGAGATTGTGTAGAAGTTGTAGCACATTTGTCACAATTTGTCAATTTTCCGAAAAAAACAAAAACTTGTTTTGAAAAACATTCAGAATAACATTAGAAAAAATAATACAAATCCACTATTTAATCCATTTGTCAAAACTCGGATATGGACAAGTTCGATATAATCCAGGATGTGTAGAAGTTGTAGCACTTGTGTCACGTATCATTTTCGGTATCCTCATGTCCAGACACACAAACAAATGTTTTTGTTTGTCAATTACATGTCCAAAACTTTGTGTCCAAGATAATCCCAAATTTGGATAAACTTAAAATATTAGACAAACTTGAGCCAGATGTTGGCCCACGATGTTAACACGCTTAAATGTGCGTCCATATCTCATTGTAAGTCAACCTTCTGAAACACTCGATTCTCATTGGTTGTTACCTCCAACAGGTATATAATAGATATACAACAATGGATTTCACTCATTTTGGTTCCCAGGGATGGTGGGCAGTTGAATAAAAATTAGCACAGGTGGCGCACAGGTGTTTTATAAGCACTTTTAGGCCTTGTTTTATACCTTCTCATCTTGTTTGTTTACGATGAATAAGCGATGGGTCATCGTGTCTGAATATGAACTTCAAGAATATTTTAAAAGAATATATATTTAGAAATATATTACTGTTGAAAGAGTGAAGGGAAAGCAGTAAGAGTGTATTTTTTATAGATGAAGTAAAAGTGAAATATTTCTGCTGAGAATTTCTAAAATCACTATAATTTTCTGTAATGATAAGGGCGAAAGTTTTAATATAAAACTGCACGTTTTTTATAATGCAGTAAAGTTGTATTTTTTTGACATTTTTTTGGAGGAAATAAGCAATTTTTCTGCAATTTACTTCTTTTGCAGAATGAGTGCCATTTTTTGGTATTGTAGCATAATATTTTTCTAAAAGTGCAGTTTTTCTGCAGTAATAATAGGGGAGAGTGGGTGGAAAAGCGACATTTATCACCTTTTTATTTTTTAAATTATTCACAAATAATAAAACGTAACAAATTTTATTCACAAATTTACTTTCTGCGATTGTGAATATTGTGCACAGTGTTGAAAATATTTTCTAATTATTAAAATAAGAAAAATAATTGAAATACAGTACGATTGAGACACTGGTTTTAAAACAGAGATACAAACGATTTTAATACGCTAAAGTAATGTTTTTATTTGTTCGCAATAATAGGAATACACTTTACTCTTTAGCAGGCTTTTTTTTAAGAAAACTAACAAACTATTGAAAATAAACTAACATCGATGCAAAATGTGTTGATTTCCCGCAATTTCGATTTTCCTCCACACAGAAAAAACTTGGGAAGCTTCCGAATGACATCAACTTTCGTAACCATGTTTATGATTTCTTTATCAGTAAATTTAAAACTCACGGTATTCTCATTTCTTCGCAAAAAAGATATTTCAGCTTCTTCGAGTTCATACCAACATTATTTTTCTTAGTAAATCTCACCAAACACAAAATCACCAGCTTTAACATGAAACCAAAAAAAAGAACTGTTTTGCACGTGCTTAAGATTCCTCCTGCACGTGTTAAAGTTCTAAAAGCAAAAATGCATCGAATTCCAGCAACAGGGAATGTCCCATTTCTCCCCCTGCACTATTGTGTCCCAATCCTCCTGCCACTAGATATTTGTCTTAAACACATTGTAGGATTAAAAAGACCTGGCAGATTTATGCGAAACATCTAATATCATCATAAGCATCCTAACTGCTATTAATGTAATTAATTTGAAAACGTTTACTCTATAAACAATACTTTTAGAAGGGTTTAATATTGGAAGTAAAAACGTACTTTTTGGTAGTGAAATCACACTTTTCCTTCCCAGATTCTAGTGTTTCATCAGAAGGCCACCATTTTACATTAACAAATGCGGGAACACAAGTGCCATGTAGACACACGAGTGTCAAGAGAATTGTTTTTTGTGTTTAAACATTTAAGTCATGTGAAAAAAAGTGGTTTCTAATAAAAAAAATTGAATTACACAAGAAGGCCACATGCACACTTGAATGAATTTTAAACAAAAAATAATCCTATTGATAAGTACGTGTTGATGCATGAATGGAATTCTGTAAATCCATGGGATTTTCCCTAAAGCGTTACCTTATACTTTGTTCGATTTTCCCTAACAATTGTATACACACAGAAAAATGTTAACAATGTGCTAATAATGAACTTTTAATAATTTTTATACTACTGAAGGCAATATGGTGGCCTTACATGGCCCATATACACTGTGAGTCATAAAAAAGTAGAACCCAATAAAAAAAAAATCACAACTTCTATAAAAATGCTTCGATTTGAATGTAATTTAGCATTTACATAGAACAATAGTGTAGGAGCAAAAACTTGTTCCGGACATGCGACAAATCTAGGATTGTTTCATTTTTCAACAAGACGGTGCTCACCGTGCTCGAGAAACAGTCGAACCAATGGCCACCAAACAGTCCAGCATCGAGTCTTGTGGACTACAAAAGTTGGATAGTTCTTCAGAAAGAGGTTTACCAAATCTAAAATTAATAATATTCAAAACTCGAAACTACGAATTAAGAAAAATTGGATTGAACTCGACCGGCATATAACCGATTCGTCTATCGAAGAATGGTGCGTTAGACTCCGGGCTTGCGTAAAGGCCACCGTAGAACATTTTTACCACGTTTTAGAACTCTTTCTGGTTCCTACACTGTTGTTCTATGTAAGTGTCAAATTCCATTTAATTATAAGCATTTTTCACCAAGTTGTGATTTTTTATTGGGTTCTACTTTTTTATGACTCACAGTGTACATCCGTATACATAGTCTATAAAGGCATATATGTTTCTCCAGCTCCTGGTTAAAGCATGACAACTGAATAAGTCAACAATAGTGATGAAAAATAGAAACAAATTGCGGCACAATGTGCCTCTTTCATAAATATATATATATCTCATGTATGCAAATAAAATACCTTCTTATCAAACTTTAACAGTAGATAACAATAAACTACCTTTACAAACAAGTCCCGGATCATAATGCGAGCTGCCAGGTGTTGAGAACAACAATTGAAGTCGTTGTGGTATCAACGCGTCAACACGTTCGAGGTGAATGCACTTTACGAACAAACGATATCTTTATGATTACTGTCGAGGCTTAGAAAGTGCAAGAAATTCATAAAGTAGTAGTATGCTAAATTAAGTGATTCATCGCAATAATGCATAATAATTTTATATTCAGGGAAATGTGCTTGCAAAACGAAGGGTATAGGGGTAAAGCCCCACACACACTTAATGCACAGTTTTGAGTTTTCGTGTTTTTTGCTTTCAAAAGCATGGCGTCCAGATTACCAAAAAATTTAAAAACCAAAAACACGAAGGAAATGGATTCAACATATAACTCCAACTAGCAAGGGGTGTTTATCTAAAAAGTAAGTATTTAAATTTACCCAATTTTATGAGAATGCTTCTACTTCAGCAGCGACTTAGTTATCATTGTTAAACTAAATTTGAACTAAATCAGGAGAATCGCCAGGTGGGCTATTTCATCGTCTAATCGCATGTTTTGGCACGAAGCCAAAGTCGAAGGACTGGAGTGATTATGTCTACTCCTAGAGTGGTCGTTAGGCGTTAATATATGGGAAACAAGATAGGAATTAAACGAGAGATTAAAACGTTTAAATAACCCCATAGATAACTTTTCGCATCTGGACTTCAATGTGTCCCAATTTAGGGAGTGGATCATTTCTGTCACACTCACGGTATGCTGATAACTGCTGTTTAAAACCCTGTGGCGGCCCTTAACAAGGGCAACATGGCGTCCCAAGCTACCTACAGGGATGACAACCCCTGTACACGAACTTCTGATGTCATGGAGGTCAACCTCCATTGGCTTTTACTATTGGACACACCCAAATGGTCAAGGGACCTCCGCCATCTTGCCTCTCAACTGGACCTCTAATTAATTATATAGCTGGCTCTCCTACAGGAAAGACGTTTTTTTTCGTCCTAGACTATCTGCACTAGTCTAGTTCTCCTAGGAAGTCAACTACAAGCAGCATAACTTCATTACTTTACTGTATTTCGTTATTTTGTACTTTAATTTTCAATCTCTGTATTTTCAACAATTCCGTGACTACGATAATTAAACAGTTAAGTTGACCCATCGTAGTCTTTGTTTTTGGTGATCTAAAGATCCCCAAAACCCTCACCACCACACGCTAGCAAGTGATATGAAGTTAACATTTTATTTGAAAATAACAATTACTTTAATCAACTCAAGTACATACTCAGGTTACAACACAATATGATATTTGCAAGGGCCCAAACAACAAGAATGATTGACATCCGAGGCCACAGTTACAAGTCCTCACACTATTGTTTGGAGTGCTCCTGGTTTCTCTCCTCTTACCATTTCAGCAAAAATAAATTAATAAAAATAAAGAAGGCTCGTAATTGACCCAATGGATAAAGGCATTAAATAAATGGCAGGGCAAGAACATACGTGGTAAATT
Organism: Julus scanicus; assembly: GCA_034698625.1. NCBI lineage: Eukaryota > Metazoa > Arthropoda > Diplopoda > Julida > Julidae > Julus > Julus scanicus. The sequence goes on from JAQGBW010006085.1 coordinate 8,359, forward strand.
TTCCACATCTCCATATTACCACAGCCCATGCGGAACATAATTCGGCGGGGGAATATACCATGGAGGAAGACGACCTGGGGGTGATAAACGGTCGTTATCTTCACGTTTGTTATAAACGTGAGAATCCATTAACAAATTATACGCTTCCAAATTGTCCGAACGATCGTCTTTGGAGTTTGCGCCAGATATGGTATCGGGGTCCAAGTTCAAATCCTGACCGTGGACGTAAAAAGCGGAACAGAAAAGAAATATCAAAATGCAAGAGAACAGAAAAACTGGGCGGAGGAAAAACATGGATGACATTTCCTAAAAGCTGAAAAGATAAAGCTTGATTTTAGCTAGAAATTAAGTTAGAAACCCCAACAAATATGTGTAATGTGCGAAATTTCATAGAAAATGAACATCCCAGATTTCATTTAAACTTATGAGTGCCGGAGAACTGTTTTGCTGAAGATTTAACTTTTTTTAAGTGCCAAAGGTTGATTCTTTTGAATAGAATTGCAATAAAATTTTCATGTCAGTGTCATTTGGGTATTGTCATGATAGGAATTATAAATTGTCTATACTATGTTGCGAAGGAGAGGTTAATGCCAAAGGTTAGTTTTGTTTAAAATTTTTAAATTGAACATTTATATTTTGCTTTACGGCCTTTGGCTATAAAGGCATTTTATAATTATGTCACTTTTTCGATTTACGGACAATGTTTAACCAAAAAAAATTCTGCAAAATTTGCAAAAAAGGTCGGATTTGGCTAACAATAAAATAACTTAAGAGTATCACTTCGGTTAAGATAGGGGAAAATGAATATATTACAATACAGAAGGAATTGATTCTTTGTACGGATTTTTCACTTTACGGCCAACTTTTCCGGAACATATTTAGGCCGTAAAGCGAGGTTTGGTTGTATGCAAATTGTACATCAATAAATGTACTTAATTACCGTAAAACTTAAAAATTAAGATAAAAATTAGCTCACCGACAAATTGGAATAAAATTGTACCTTCAGTATAAACTACTAAAACTTATTGTAAGAGATTCCACTCGAGAACTTTAATGCAGCAGACTCTCAGGTCCTCACTCGTGTAATTTTGCAGTTAAAATAAACTTGTATTAAAGAATCTTATATACTTTATTTCAACTCAACTGCAGATGTTCTAGCTGTCAGAATGATAACCCAACATAATTAATAAATTAAAAATATTGCTTGGTTTTCATACATTTTAAAATAATTGGTGTAGCAGCCTGGTAGAATAACTCAATCAAGCTTTATTTCTATGTTAAATCGCCAAGTGATAAATATATCTCGATGATGTATAGCGGTTACATTTTTTTTTGCATTCGTGTATATTTTTTTTCGGAATTTATGACATTTTCTGACTTTTACTTCATTCGCTTGTTTATAAATTATTAATGACGAATATATACTGAAACCACAAGTTAGCTGACATCAAAGAAACCAAGCGTGATTGAGTTATAATTGCACAAAAATGGATGAAAAAACTCCCATCGGGATATTTTTTAATTATTAAGAGGAAGTGAGTACTGGTACTACGCAGTCATTGGTATGAAACTCCAATTTTCCTAAGATTAATAATTAATCCAGGCGCCAAAATTTTTCTTAATAATCCCTTCACAATTGATGAATTTAAATTACTGTTCCGATTATACGAAAATTGTAAACTGTAACTTAAACCTTTATTATTTTTAAAATCTTGTTCAACAATAAAAAAGCGTTGTTCTTTCGTGTAGCTATCTGTTTTTAATAACCCTAAAGACTCCTTCACACATGAACTTTTACGCTACGGTGCGTCCTTACGGCAAACGTTGATATCACTAGCAGACAACTACGGCATGGGCGTATGAGACCGCAGGGCGACGCAAGGGGAATAGGATCGTTTCTATTTTGGACCAATGGGAAAAAGAGCTGAAAAATTTAGACCAATGGAAACAGACCTGAAAAAAGCAGACGCTCTTCTCTTGATTCTGATTAAGTAGTTAACCCTTTGAGACGGGTGCCCCTTTAAGGAGGCGCTACTATGCTACACGTGTGTAGCGATAAATATACTATTATACTCTAGGATGTTGTCCGAACACCTACTCTCCCCAGGTGCGTGCATGTCATGCTTGCCTCAATTTAAGATCTGCAGGATCGGTTTGTTTGACCTTTTGCTTCAAACCATGCTATCCCATGAGCAGACATTTAGCCGATTTAATGGCATCCCATAACTGGGTCCCCTCTCCCATAAATCTTAGCCATTCCTCTAAAGATGTTGCTTCTCTACCTTTTCTGAAGTCTGCAAGAGCTGAGCAGGCGAAAAACACATGTTGAATATCCTCAACCCCAATCCCACACAGATCACAAGTTTCGTCTACCCCTCTGATTTTTGTCATACGCTTATTTGTTTCTAGAGAGCCAGCTCTAGCTCTCAATATCAAAGCACTACCATCGGAGTTGTCATAGATTAGGCTCTCTGCCTATTCTGGGTTTCAGTCGACACAATGATAGAGTGCTCTTTTCTATCTTACCTTTCTCCCACTTGCTCCCTTCCCAGGCAGTAGGGGAGAGTGCATGGGGAGTAATGGGCCATTTTTCACCTTTTCATTTTTTAAAATAATGAACAAACCTTAAAACGCAACAATTTTTATTCACAAATTTACTTCAAACTATTGGGAATACAGTACACAGTGTTTAAAA
>JAQGBW010006086.1:0-11051 GCA_034698625.1 Julus scanicus
TATTTGGCAGGTAAATTGTATGCCCAAACTCTTTTATTGCCACAGAGGGTACAAGAATGACTATGTCACAGAAATGCGAATACATGTGATTTTGATTTTAAGGTTGTTTGCCCCAGTTATACAAAACGAATATCATAAACACTGTGCACATTTAAAGAGGAATAAATTCTCTAAATAACGCACATTTCTAAATTCAAATCTGACATTTGGTTGATGTAAAAAATGAAATTTTGGACATTACATGCAGGTGGTTCGATTTTTTTGCTCGTAAGTGTATATTAGTGACAAAATGCAAGCTAAAATGTTTAATTTATGGGTCCTATATATCTGTGACTTTTTGATTTGATTTAGTAAAAATTCAATCTAACAATGATTACCCCATACCACAGCTGCTCAACAAACTGCAGCTTGTCACAGCTTGTCACAGTCTTGAGTTCGTTTTGGTAATTTTTCTGTGCAGCTGTGGTATGAATCTGGGACTTAAGACAGCTCCGTCTCATGCTTATGCAATTTGTGCCAAACTACACTTTAAGTTTTTCCTCTTTTAAGCTACATCTCAAGGTTAAGCTAGAGCTTGAGATGACACATTCTTACCCCAGATTGAGTTCAAGCTCAAACTTGATGAGTTTATCAATACTATTCCTGAAAATAAATTTGCATACAGTAAAATGGGATCAAAGTCAGCGAATAAATTGGCATCCAATTTATAAACAGCCCTTTAAGCTGGTCTCAAGGTACCTCCTGACCAACCTTGAGCTCTGTCTCACATTTGGCTGTCTTGAGCTTGACTTGACAATTTTTTGTGCAATTTTCAAGTTCATGCAATTTGAGCAGCTGTGATACAGGGGGTCACATTTGGCTGTCGTGTCACAGTCTTGAGCTCATCTTGGCCATTTTTTTGTGCAACTGTGGTATGCATCTGGGACTTTAGATGCAGCTTGGTCTCAAGCTCATACAATTCGAGCAATTGTGGTACCGGGGTAAGTCACTATTGAAGTAGGAGCATTCTCCTGAAATTGGGTACAACCTCCTTACCATATGGTATTTATTTGCTGGCTGTAGAGTACTTAGTTAAATTGAATTTCAGAATCACTTACTATTATAATCCAAGAATCTATTTTTGCTGAGCTAATTTTAGTATTTTTAGTCAAAATGTTTGTGCGGCCTATAATGTCAAACGCTTGAAAGTGCATCGTTTAACAGACGGTAAATCTTGCAATTTTGTTTGTTGCAGAGAAGTATGGGTATCATTTATTTCCATATAAAACAGAGTGCCATGAAAGCCTATCTAAAAAGAGGCTATATTCTACAAAAACGTTTTTATCTTCATTTCAGATAAATATTTAAAGTTGAAAGTTGGCCAACGAGATAAATAAACTGCATATTCCCATGAGATCTGGATGAGAACTGTTGCAGATTTGTAGACGTAAGTGCGAAACATGCTGAATAAATGTGGCTAGTGTATTTGAAATCCTTTCTAAATAACTAAACTAGGCAAGAACTCCATAATTCAAAAATTCTTAAATGCCCAGAGAAATGTTTGTGTTTCAGTGATAAGAATGGTAAAAGGCGTTAAATTGGAGATTTATTTTCATATTAAATGCACTGGAGAAGCAAATGTGAATTGTACAGGGTGAAACATTTTGGGTTATTTAATCTAAAAATATAAAACTAAATGTCACCATTTGAAAGGAATACTAGAGAATCAAGGGTATTTCAGCACATAAGTTATATGCCAACTGATAATAGTGCAGATTTCTGAATTTTTATGATTTGTGCACCTATTCATTAAAACTCTAACGATTCCTCAACCATTCAAGGCTATGCTGTTATGTGTGATTAATTATCTTCAGGGTATGTGTGCATTCAATGATGGAACATTTCTGTTTTATTTTAATATCGATCTAGTCTTTTTTTGCACAACTAGCTACTTATTTACATGATTTTAAGCAGAAATTGTCGTTGACAAGATTCCACAGATGTAGAGGGATGATAAAAATATTAGAAAATGAATGTGCAGAAAATGTCAAAAATCCTCGTCCTCAACGTTTTCTTTTTAATTATCCCCTCAGCCAACTAAGTTTGTGATAAACTGCTTTTCAACTGATTTACTATCAATGCCATTATATTTCAGGTAAAAACAATTAAAAATTGCATTGACATAAATGAGAAAATTTAAGAAAAAAACTGCTAAGTGAACCAGTTTGAAATTACAAACGACAAAGCCTTATAAAAGATTCATTTGCACATTAACATGTAATGTTTGAAATAATACGCAGTATGTGCATTTTAATTTTCCAAACGCGTTATATTGCATATAAAAAAGGTAATTTTATGCATATATGAACGCAAAACACAGTTGAAACACATTGTGTGCGCGACTGTTTTACACATTTTTTGTGGTTTTTTTTGTGCACATTTTGAGTTTTCAGTGTTTCAGTGATCATCGTGGTCACAACTTGTTTTGCCATGTCCATCTTTCTCTGGAATTTCAGCAGGAAAAAGTTATTTGCTATTATATAGGTTTTTTTAATATTTTTTTTGTACAGCATGCCGTTTACAAGTCAAGCATTTTTGTAGTTTATGAAGATCATGTTTCCGGTATTTCTGCACGCTTTTTAAAAGGCTTCCGGAATTCAATATTGATTCTAACGTTCTTCGGCATCAGCACATATATCCAAAAGCTGCGTTCAATCTGGAAATTGAAAATGAAATTATTCTCCAAAAGTTGTTACCAGCCTCTCGATCTCTTCTCTAAGGCTGAACATTCTTTTGAATTGCAAAATTTGAATAACAGCGAATTCACTTAGGACCATGCAATGCACAAACTAAGGTAACATCATACAGTATTTCGCAACGTTAATTCGAGCATGTAGGAAGTTCTTTAGGCAGAAACTCATATCTTATTACTTCAGATCTAACGAGTTTATTAATAAGTAATTGGTGTCATTTTATCCTGCTATGTGAACCGAATTATATATATAGCACTTCATTTACATTTTTGTAACTGTTGGGAGCAAATATAACGAACCTAAATCTCACATTTGATAAGCTAGAATGAATTCTATGATTCGCTATTCATATTTTTGTCAAATTTTCATTTGTCGTATAAAGAAAACAACTTGTCTAGAAGTGTGAATTCCTGAAATGACATACGGTACACTTATCTCCATAAGTGTTGAATTTCTGTTCTATTCGTAAATTTGCACTTCCAAATCATTAAATTTTAAATATGTGCCATTTTCTGAATATGATATCAATGCATGCTTTTAGCATGCTTCCTACAATGACTCAAAATGCCATCTAGTCAAAATGGAGAATGGGCTATAATGGATAATATAAGATACTATCATTTGTAGCATATTTCACATGTAGGATACATGCAACTTTCTAAGGCACATAAGATGACGATGAAATCAAGAGAGAATACATTTTTTTATTGTAAATGCAGATTTAATCTTTTTTTGAGAAATTGAGCATTATATTCAGTTTTTCTTTCAGACATTAATGCACGTATTATTCCTGCTGCATTAATATTTCATGAAAACCAGAACAGCTGTTTTTTATGATTTTTCTGATAACATTTAAATAATAACTTGATAAAACAATTACAGATTGTCTTGGGACACTGATTTTTATCATAAAAGTTCTGGTACATTAACCATATTATAAACAGCATCAAGCTTATGAGGAGCACAATACATGAAGTACTTTCGAATTCTCTTTAGTTTATTACTTCAGTTTATTTGAAAAATTCAAGCACATAACATGTAGTAATATATTAAAAATAAATTTGGGAAATATTCAAAACATGTTCACAGCAAGTGTCTTGCAGCGTCTTCTGGTCATATACACAAGATTTAAGGCATGCATCACGTGTTCTAGATTTCCTTACTCCAAATACACGTACAAACCATGAAGCCATTATTTTGTCCACTGCACTATATCAAATCTAACTATTTTGAGTTAGTGTAAATCTAGAAACACGTGTTCTAGAAACCCACTTTTACGCCACCATTTTTACATACTTATGTCAGGCAGTAGAAAAATCATTTTACAATGTTTACATGGAAAACAATTTACATTTTTACACGTATAATTCAGAGTAAACATGTCAGATACATATAAATAAACTTTTGATCAAGCAGGATATTATGATACACCATCATTCTGGTATTGTGAACGCTTCCTTTTGGCTATCGTATGACGTCATTCACCATCACCAGAGAATAAACAAATAAATTATGCTTCTAGGTGGCGCTAGTAGCTTCGTCTTTCCCGGATGTGACGTCGCCCTGTAGCAGTCTACATTGGGCCAGGCCCTAAATTGGCAATACTCAATTGTCCATAGATGGCGCTGCTAGTAAATTACTGTGTCCTATGTGACCAGTGTCACGTACAAATGTTTGGAATGATCCGTTCTTGTCACTTCACTTACAAATGTTCGGAATGTTCTTCTGATGTCACGAACAAAAATGTTTGGAATGATGACGTCACGCCAGTGTGACTATGATTTTCTTCATTGCGTGTGTTCGAACCTATCCCTGTGCATGTTCACCTCCATATCATCATCTGGTTCGTGGGCCCAGTCAGAATTTCGCTGAGCTGACAAGTTATCATGTCGGGTTTTGGATGGGTGTGGGCTGTCCGGGGGTGGAGGGGGCGCTATGTGGCGCCCGGATCCAGAGGGCGCCCTTTGCCGTGGCCGACGTGACTTGTCTAGGTCCAACGTTGACGTGCTCGATAAGGAATCCTTATAACTATAGGAAATTGTGTAAATAATAAAGGAGTTTTAGTCCGGGATATTTTGTACATTTAGGGGCCATTCAAAAAGGACGTCGTTAACAGTGGGTGAGGGCAGGTAAGTGGGGGTTTTGGCATGTATGATGGTATTTTAAATTTTTTCCCCTGTTTAATTTAGTATGAAAGGTCAGTGAAGGGGGGAGAAACACCAGAATTTACTTGAATTTTTTTAAATCTCGGGAAAGTTGGGAATTATGCCTAAATTTGTGTTGAACACTAATTTATGCTGGAATTTCCCTTCGAGTTAAACAGATTTCCATTAATCAGAAAAATCAGGAAAAATTATCGTGGAATTGGCAGCAAGACGGGTGTTTGGAAATTTATAGGATGGGCTTTTGTCTGTTCCACGAATTTTCTGGACACCCTTACTTTTCCAAAAAAATTAAGGGCGTTTATAGACACCTGAAATATACACGAAAAACATACAAATGCTACCTTGATGTGTCTAGAAGTGTTTGTAAAACAATATGTCGAAAAACGGCAATTTCTTGACACATTTCGTGTGTCCTGGCGATCGCTCAAGAGGCGTTCTGGATCATAGGAAATTTTTGATACATGTTTCGAAAAACATGCTGAAAACTTTGTTTCAGTGTTTTATATGTGTGTGTTTCTTTTGGTAAATACCGACCTCATAGGACGGGAGGGGGTCTGGGAGAAAATGGACTTAGTATTGTAAATTTTTGAAGGAATTTCGAGGACGTCATTTTTGAAGGACCAAAATTGTTGCAAAATTTAAGATACGCTTAAAATTACACTTTGTAACGTAGTAGTAGCTTATTAGTTAACATCTGTGCCCAAGAATGGAAAATATTTAATAGAAAATATTTCCTTTCTTTACCGCGAATTTAATATTCAACTTTTACAGCATATTCAAATGAACTCGTCCAAATCTGCCTCATTTCCATATTTAGCATATGCAAAAATAAGTAATTAGAAACAACTTTGGAATGTACCGTAACCTTTGCGATTCTCCATCTCCACTTCCAGGTCGGCTGTGAATGATGCAGTTGCAGCTATTTCTCTGGGTATCAATGGATGCGTCTGCGAAAGAGCTTCCAGGGGTCCTTACCAATGGGCTCTTCATACCATAGAGTTTGTGGTGTTCTTCCCAAAACGAACCAGTGGGTCCATTGAGGACGTTCTTCTTCCTGTCAGCGAAGTAAAAGGTAAAATGCTGTTAAATTTTAAGCTAATTTTCAAATACTAGAAAACAAAATCTTGCAGGACTGTCAGTGATACGGCCTTCAATATTTGTAACTTAGGGCTTCAGGTTTATAATACAATTTCTTTTTAAATATTGTGCACTTATTAAGTAATTTAATGGGATTCGGTCCTGCAACCTACGAGGGGTCTCTAGCTTAACATGGCTGTTGGCATAAGCGCGCAAAATTTCTGTACCAGAGAATTTCTGTACAGTGTGAACCATATTGCAGTAGGCTACAGACTTTCTTACTCTTTGTCATAAATTATATCCACATTGCCATATATGGACAACGAAATAAATTTGTTTACAGGTATGGGCATCTATTCCGTTGACTATAGTTTATCTGTTGAATCTGCAATTTTACGTGCGGATGGACTGTCCTGTCTGCCCATGGTGACAAATGACGTCAACAGCTTACTCGCGGTTGACGTCGACTTAAAAGTAATTTAGATATAGTGAACCCAATAATCACATCTTTGAGCAATGCCATGACAACGAGTCCAAGGGTGAGTTGAGTAAAATCCCTGATATTTAATATAATCAATGCTCATTAAACACATGTACATTGTGCAAATTTGGTCTGTTATCACGTATCCCTCACCTCTCAAGGTGGAACAAAGTTTAGTGTTATATAGGTCATATAGCCTGTTCTCCATAATGTTTTAAAACATTTATGCAATGGAAATAAGTATTTCCAGGCACATCGAATATGTCATGTATTGTCATACTGAATACATCCTTGAAAACATTATGTACAGTATGAATCTTTTACCCAGTGCACTTTTTTTTTTCGTAAAATATTGCAAATGTCTATATGCACATGTTTTATGGTAAATCATTTCACATCACTCCCTCCAAAAAGTATAAATTTTAAAAGTATGTTCAGAGTTCGATAAGATTAACTGTAAATGCGGTGGTACTTTTTTTATGAAAGTGGAGCTGGGTGTTTCTAAATTAGATTGACTGTCATGACAACGACCCCAAATGGGCGATGCGAAACTAGATATGGGGAATCTTTGTTTAAAAAATGAAACAATCAGATTTCCCCACGGATTAGAAGATGTAAAAAGGAATATCAAATACTTAATTCCAAAACTACAAAAAAATAACTGATGAAACTTTGTAAGACATTACTTGCAACTTATTTTCATTTTCAAACTTAATCAAACAATTTATACTTAAAAAATACATAATTGGTAATGTCGTCATTGTGTTTACTTTTTGAATATTGCTTAAAACGTTTAACTACATCGGCACTTTGGTACTTAGCATTCAAATTATAAATCGAGATAACGCCTTAGATTCATTCAACGTGTATTTCGAGAATGTGAGAGCTTGTCACTTTGGTGGATTTTTACTTTTGTTTAAAAAAAAACCCTTTTAAGCCGGCTCTCCACCAAGACGTACATGTACGTATAAACAGGTTTTTACATATGCAAAAAAGTTTGCCCTCCGGGTTTGTTTCAGCCGCCATTTTGTAAATATATGTAAATATCAAAATTGTACAGCTATTAAACTCATTTAATAGGTGCACAATTTTTATATTTACATATATTTCGAAATGGCGGTGAAATAAACCCGGAGAGCAAACTTTTTTGCACTTTTTTGCTTTTTAGCCAGCTTTAGTTTTTCATCAATTATGTAAGGAATGTTTTTTACCGTCTCTGTCTCCGGCAAACAGCCACAAAGCCGATGACAGCCGACACGAAAATGATACAGCCGAAGGCCAGAAGCGCCACCTCTGACACCGAAAGCGACTCAGACTTCTGCTTGAACACCACTTCATGGACTTTCATGACATTTAATCCTTTAAGGTTCTCCTGAACCACCACGATGTTGTCCTTCAAAGAGCTGCGACAGAATATACCTTGGGATTACTGCACATCCAACAATATGCAAATGCACCAACGATTACCATAGCTGAATTTTTAGGCTTGTATTACCTTAACAAAATATCCACCTCGATGATATTGTTTGTAATGGGATGAATGGCGTACAGGTACACGTCGGTCCTATAAAGTTGCAACAGTCAGTGTAAGCATTTCATGCATCAAATGGAATTGCCATGAATCTGGTATCGGCATATTCTGTTGTGCTCAATGCACAAATATTGCCAAAAATCAATATTCCCTTTCAAAGCTCTTAAGAAGTTTGAGTGTTTTTGAAACTACAGAAGAGCATCTGCCAGATCCAAAGGCACGGGTATTTTGGATTTCGGGAGCTTCCGACATAAGAAATCCATTGCAAAAATTGATATTTGCATTGAATCATAAATTCATGCTTATGAACGGATAAAAGAAGACATTTTAGAGATATACTTACGTAGTGGGATCAATAACGGTGTCGTCCATGTGTGCTGACAGCTTGCAGACTTTGACATCGTAGCCTGTCATGTTGCTTAGTTGGCTAAACAGAGGATGAAAAAGAATTTACTGAATCCCACGTCAAAAAAAAATAGAAGAGTATATTTGTTGGCAATATATATGGACTTACTGATTAATTTTAGAAATGGATTTCTCTGCGCTTAAAGGATCACTGCGCATCACCATGACGGCCATCTTGGTATCAGGTAGAACATGAACCTGGAATAGAATAGCCATATTGTTGCTAATATCTGATGGATTCCAACGCCTGCTCATCATATATGATGATATTATGACAATACACAGTCAAAAAATTCCGCAAGTTACAGAAAAAGTGCCGGCAGCAGAATTAACGGAAACTTTTCTTGAAATGTACGGATTACCGTAAATGTGATACCATGCATTATGGGTGCATGCACTTGAGTAAAAATATCGGAATATTGGCATGCACTTCAGTAAAAATATCGGAATACATCTACAGTATTCGTATAACTCTTCTGAAACACTATTTTTTATAAGAAAGAACACTCAGTTTTAATTATATATTGTTTTTTTTGAGTTGTCATTTGCTTGTTAACGTTTGTCATGCAATGTCTTTGAATTGGTTTTATTTCTCAATAGAGGATACTTAAAACGTAAAGTTCGTTCATTTTGGATAATTTTTAAGGAAATATCAATTAAATGTCCCGTTTACTGCATATTTCCTTCAAATTTTATTCGATTATTCCTGTAAATTTTACGGATTTTTTAACTGTGTTACATGCTTTGTGGGCATTTTGGCCAAACACCAACAACTCACAATGACATTTTCGAAGGCGGATTTTCCTTTCTTGGAGCCTTCCATGTCCGTGGCTTTCACATCAAATCCGAACACTCTGGCTCCGTCAAATACCAGGGGAATCAAAGTCTTGACGGCACCGGTCATTGGCTCTACGTAAAACTTTCTGGAATCGTCGCCATCTCTTGCAACAATTTCGTATCGAATGGCGCCATTTGTACCTTCATCAGCATCCTTAGCCTGTAAAAAAAGTTAATTTTGAATTTAAGATTAATGAACTCGTATGTGTACATGCTGAATACAACATGTTCTGTAAAACATGTTATATACCACTAAGATTATCCACCACTCTATATGAAATATGTTATAAATATTACCATTTAGAGTAGGTAATATGGAATTATATATTTCTAATCATGCTTGGTTTTTGCTACAAATTCATGAATCTCTTACCGCGACTTTAAGAACTTCATATCCAAAGTTGGCCTCTGCTGGAGCAGCGACTATCAGAGGTTTTCCTTTGGTGGAAAACATTGGCACATTGTCGTTTTCATCTCCAACATCAATGGTCAGTAGAACTTCATTACTTGGCACAAACGAGGTGTCCATCTCTGTGAGTTTTCCTGTAAATGATGATAACAGAACTTGAGTTTTCTGGTTTGCTAATCGTTGTCTAAGGACCTTGCTGATGAAACGTACCTGACAAATTCTCTCTCTTCTTGCGACCTCTGTTCACTTTTTCAGCCTTTATTCTCAGTTGAAACCGTGGGATTGCTTCCCTATCTAAACTTTTGGTGACCATTAGCTTGCCACTACTGGGCTCGATGACGAACAGACCTTTATAAGAAACACAAAAGTCATCTGTTAAATATACAATGGATAGACAAAATAATGGAAAACGTTGTGCATGGTACATATTTGGATTTGTATACAAAATTTAATTTTTCTGGTGTCTTTAATATGCAATGAAAACTTTTAGTAGTGCAGCAGTCATGTTTTGCATTCGTTGTTATAGAGATAATACATGTACCTATAGCATAGACTAAAAATTTTTTTCTTTCAAATCATTGATGAAAACATCCGTTTCTGCAATGTCTAAGTAAGGAAAGAAAGATTATTATTATAATACAATGATAAAAAACAGGCTGATACAAGTAGAAAGAATATTGTTTTCGATAACTAACAACCAATTCGTGGAAAACACAAATAGGAAGTCGATTTCAATTTTTTATCTGAACTGTTTACGACCGATGCTAAACATTCATCGTTACATAAGTATGTATAACTTTAATTTCAAAATACCTGAGGCTTGATTTGCCTATGGCTAATACATTTTATTTTTTATTTTATATACATAGCTCTACACAATACTGTAATATAGAGTATGCAATTTATCCGGTGGAAAGACTTATATAAACTCATATATGGGATTATCATAAATTAGAAATAAAAAACCAACGTGGAAAATTATATATTGGTCCTATACAATGTGAGTCATAAAAAAGTAGAACCAAATTTTAAAAAATCATAACTTCGTGAATAATGCTTTGATTTAAATGAAATTTGGCACTTACATAGAACAATAGTGTATGAACAAAAAACGTCTTCCGGACATGCGACAAATCTCAGAGTTTTTTTCATTTTTTAAAAAGTCCCGCTCACAGTGTTCGAGAAACAGTTGAACCGCTGCAACGGGAAACGCTGGAGTTCACCGAACCCAACCACTGGTCACCAAACAGTCCGGAATTGAATCCAGTGGACTACAAAATTTAGGGAGTTCGCCAGAAAAAGGTTTACAAATTGAAGATTAACAATATCGAAGACTCGTGTAATACATGGCCACGCTCGTTTTCCCGCCATGCTGGTCAGAAAGCGAGGTCAACCAGCCGGGTTGACATGCCTC